>LR749647.1:1028012-1048166 GCA_902729485.2 Mus minutoides
GGTGGCACTAAGGCATGCCTGTGTCCCAAACACAGTGCTGGTGGCACTAAGGCATGCCTGTGTCCCAAACACAGTGCTGGTGGCACTAAGGCATGCCTGTGTCCCAAACACAGTGCTGGTGGCACTAAGGCATGCCTTTGTTACGGGTTGAGAGCTTTGTGGAGCAAAGAGAAGAGAACAGGGTTAAAGCATAGAGTCTGGCTAGAGTGACCAACCATCCTTGTTTCATGGGTTGCATGGTTCTAAAACAGACAACGGCCAAGTAAAGTCAAACCTGTTAGTCACCGTTTTCAATGCTGTGCTTCTGTGATCAAATGAGTGGCAGAAACAACTTCAGAAAAATGTCATGGCTCACAGTTTCAGGAGACTGCAGTCCATCACACAGGAAAGGCATGGCAGAAGGCTCCATGCATGGCAGTGGGAGACTGAGGTAGTGGCTGTTCACACTGTGGTAGACCAAGAGAGCATGTATGGAGCTAGAATGGGTATTACCTCCAAAAGTGACACCTAGAAACCCATTGCTGCTGGTTGTGCCCTGCCTCCAAAGGGTTCCACATGCACCTCCCCAAACAAGTACCCTCAGCTAGAGACAGTACAAAGTCAGGCAAGCCATCACACTCACTTGACAAAACACAGCTTCACAGAACTAAGTGTGGTGGCAGAAATAAGTAGAGTGTGCTCTCCAGGAAGGAGAATGCTGGGAGATTTGACTAGAGAGATCCTAGAAGTTTTTGGTATTGCTGGTCCATAGGCCATGCTTCCTAGGAAACTGATATTCTGGGCAAATATGTCTTCATCATAGAAGTTGAAGTATATGCTGCTCACAGCCTATGACTGCAAGTCAACACAAAAAGCTATAAGCCTGCTTGAAAGAATAAAACTCTTCTTAATTTCACAACATTCAAGGTAAACCTTTGTAGGTTATACTGTTTTGCTAAAATGTCAAATATCATATCACAATGTCAAAAGGTTGAATATGCCTGGTACTCTACATCACTAACACAACTCATCATACTTGGGGCAGGAAAGATGACTCCACAGTCAAAACAATTGCTGCTAAATTCAGTTCCCAGCACCTACACGGTGGCTCACAACCACCTGTAACTCCAGTTACAGGGAATCTGATGCTGTCCTCTGACCAGGCACATGCGTGGTACACAGACACATAAGCAGGAAAATCATTCATAAACATAAAATTAAAAAAATAAATAAACACAGAAACTTTGTAAATGTCTTTAAAGAAAACTCACCATGCTGAAAATGTGAACAATATCTTGCAGTGAGGACACTGAGGCAGGGGGATCATAAGTTCAAGTCCAGTCTGGGCTATATGTTGGGACACTGGCTCAGAGAAATAAAATTTGAGTATCTTACTATATGCTAATTATACTGCAATACAAATGTCTAAAACAAAATCAGGAGGCTGAGGCAGGAGGGTTGTAAGTTCAAAGCTAGGCTGAGCTATGTAATAAGTAAGACCCTGGCTCAAAAAACAAATGAAGTCAGTCTAGCTGCTGAAAGGCAATGCAGACAACGAAAGTGTCACAAGTCTGTCCTTGTTACTGTTCCTTTCCCTCTCCAGTGGCTCCAGCTTTTTTGTGCCTGGGCTTAATCACAGCCTCCATTCCCTCTCTGGGCCTCAACCAAATTGACTGAATCCATGGCTGTCCCCAGCTTTCCTTCCCAGCACTGTGGGAACAGTTCCCAGGACTCACAGACCTCAGCTTGCCCACAGCTGCCTGGAGAACACTTTAAGGCACAGAGACTTATGTTCCTCCTAAGTTTCTGCCCCACAGTTACACTAATTTTTCCTTGGGAGGCATAAGCATACCTCCTACTCCACCCAGATAGGACCCCAAAGTCAGACCCCAAATCATAATTCCACCAGGGTCCAGCTTGGCAGATCAACATGTTTATTGGGTTTCTCTATGAAGCATGGTGCTTGATTAGTCACTGGAGCAGTGGGGACTCTAAAACAGCTACATCACCAGAAAGTCCCTCCAAAGCAGATGATGTTCCCCCAGCCCTGTAGATGGAATCCCATCAGTTAACCTTCTATGCCCTACATACTTTAACAACCTCTGAGACCATGATACCACATGCAGCTGGGACACAGTTGTATACAACTGGCAGAGCAATGCAGGGGGGAGTGGCTGAGAGCTCAGGAAGGAATCTAAAAACTGGCTTACCCCTCCTCCCTTCAGGGGAGGACATCAATCAACCTGACCTTGAGGGTCTGTTGTGGATATTCACAGCTGCTCCATGAAGATGGTAATGGCTGCTATGCTCAGAGGGCAGAGTTCTACAACATCCAGTAGGTCTGGGTAGGCCTGAGAATTTACATTCCTAACAAGCTACCAGATGATGCTCTTGGGACAACAGTTTGAGAACCAACAAAGCAGACTTTCCATAGATATTTGCTAAGTAGAGAAATGATCAGCTACGGGTGGATGGTCTAGCCCGGGTTCCTGTGCTAGGTCTACAGCTCTTTTCCCTAAGAGAAGTGTTTCAGACAGCCTTCCTTCCTTTTGGAGTTCCAGCATTTGTATGACAGGTGTATAATACCATCTAAGCTTGGTAACTCCTGCCTGCAATCCCATCATTCAGGATGCTGAAGCAAGAGGAATGTTGAAGGTTTAGCCAGTCTGAGCGGCAGGTGAGTCTCCATACCAGCCTGGGATGCACATGATACAATTAACAATACAGTAATTCAATTTGCAAAACACATGAAACTCAAGAAGAACGAAGACCAAAGTGTGGACACTTCGCCCTTTCTTAGAATTAGGAACAAAACACACATGGAAGGAGTTACAGAGATCAAGTGTGGAGCTGAGACAAAAGAATGGACCAAACAGAGACTGCTGCAGCCAGGGATCCATCCCATAATCAGCCACCAAATGTAGACACTATTGTATACGCCAGCAAGATTTTGCTGAAAGGGCCCTGATATAGCTGTCTCATGTGAGGCTATGCCAGTGCCTGGCAAATACAAAAGTGGATGCTCAGCCAGCTATTGAATGAAACACAGGGTTCCCAATGGAGAAGCTAGAGAAAGTACCCAAGGAGCTGAAGGGGGTCTCCAACCCTATAGGTGGAACAACATATGAACTAACCAGTACCCCCAGAGCTCGTGTCTCTAGCTGCATATGTAGCAGAAGATGGCCTAGTCAGCCATCATTGGGAAGAGAGACCCCTTGGTCTTGCAAACTTTATATGCCCCAGTACAGGAGAATGCCAGGGCCAAGAAGTGGGAGTGGATGGGTAGGGGAGCAGGGTGGGGTTGGGGAGGGTATAGGGGAGTTTCGGGATAGCATTTGAAATGTAAATGAAGAAAATATCTAATAAAAAAATTGAAAAAAAAATACAGTAATTAATACTAACCTCACAGGATTGTGGTAGGAGTCCAAGTTTCTCCCAAAGTCCCCTGTTGGAATCGGTCTTTATGTAGAAATCCTTTAGATCTATGCTCGCCACCAAAGCCGACTTCACTGTGTGATAAAGACAATCATTCCCTCAAAGCATTTGTGTCCAGATGCTGCCTTTAGTATCTGTAGCACAGTGTAGCACTGCTATATGGTGGACTACATCCCAGGCCTTCTAAGGCAGGGGGCAGGAATCCCTAAGCTAGTGGGAGATAGATATAGCAAAATGTAATAAATGCACAATGATGATCCGTTCATCAACACTGCTATGGAAGAAACCCGGGAGGCTTCCCATGAATGACTGAAGGATGAGCAAGAGCCTCTCTGGTACACAAGACATCAGCTTTCCCCACGAGGCCCGCAAACATCGCAACAAGGGGCTCTTCCTGTCCTGTAGACTGTTCTGTGCACATGGCAAATGCTAAAAACTGCGCCATCGCTGACTCCATCGGCTTGGTTTCTGCAGGGCCTCCTTGGAGTGATGCTGTGCCTGACCATGGCCTGAAACATAAGAACATTCAATAACAGCCCCTGCTCTGCTGAACAAAACCTACATTTGTTTACATAAGCAGAATAGCACTTCATTCTATGTGCACACTGAGAAGTCTCCAGTTAAAACAAAAACACAGGAGGAAAAAGCTCCACCCCCTTCCTAACAGGCCACTTTGAGTCAGTGGGCCTTTGCCATGAGCTTCTTGAAGCCCTGGGTCCTCCATGCTTACACTGTCCCTATCCCAAAAAACTCCTAAACACTGTCCCTGACAAAAGCCAAGGAGACAAGAAGACCAAAAAAAACTTTTCCAGAAACAGTCAGAGTAGCTATCTTGATAGCCTAGCCTAGCAGGGCCCAATATAAGCTGTGTGAGCCAAGGTCATCTCAGGTAACTGAGCTCCAGCTTTCCCATGTGTGATAGGATACAATGCTGTTGCCGCTTGAATATGCTGTCTGGGATAGGCTCCTGTGTTTGAACACTTGGTCTCCAGCAGGTGGTGATGTCTTGGAACTTTAGGAGTGGTGCCTTGCTAGAGGAGGTGGATCAATTGTAGAGCTTTGAGTTTCAGCTTTTAGAGTTTGGCCCTACTTTCTAACCACTTTCTGCTTACTGATTGTGGATACAAAGTAACCAGCTGCCTCCCACATCTTTCCTGGACCCCTTCTTAAACTGTTAATTTCAAAGAAACACTCCCTCTGCTAAGTGGCTATTTGTCCAGTATTTAGCCACAGCAACAAGAAGGGTAACTTCAGCAACAAGAAAAGTAATTTATACAAATGTTCACTTCTCAAACGACCGGAGGAGATTAAGGGAGAGCAGGTACAGAAAGAGTCCAGAGTTACCACCACTATGCCCTGGGAATTGTGAAGAGACAAGGCTTGCTGGACAGGGCCCCGTGCTACCTCCATCTCTGTCCTCCTCTTGATAAGCTTCTGTCTGGGCGCCGGGAGCAACCCTGTGAACACTCAAATCTTCTCTGCTATTTCTTTGTGACTCAGCCTTGAGAAAAAAAAAAAAACTTGAAAATACCATCCCCTGAGCCTGAAGTGGTGACATTTCAAATACAGAGCATCACACACATGTTCCTCCTAGGCTATGTCTCTCAAGCCATTTCTGTCTCCTTCTCAAGGGTCCTTCCCCATGTCTCACACCAGGTGGCATGTTACAGTGTTAGAGCACAGAGACTCTTCTGGTCTTATTTTATCCCCTCGGCAACACTGCTGGGGTGTACACTCAGGTCAATTCAATGGTTACCCAGAAGGTAAGGGGCAAAGCTGGGGTTTGGCTCGGGAGCATAAGAGAATCATCTTTCATATTCACCTGATTCAAGCAGGGATAAAGCCAGGTTTCTGCTCTCTCTGCCTTCACACCACGCTGTCCTCTACACCATAGAAGGGCTGGATCCGCACCCAGGCAATGCCCTGGAACTCTCCAGCATCTACCAGACATGGATGGGGACAGGAACTCAGGTCCCCACCCTCAGATGAGGCTGCAGGACCTCTCCAGGCAGGCTTCCTCCAGATCCTGCCTCAGCACCAGCAGCAGCTGTCCATCGGACATCTTTAGTGCCGCAGACCCCACCCCAGGTGGATTGACAGATTTGGATTTATATCCCAGCCACCCTCCAGCTATTGGAATGTTACCTGAGGTGCCAAGAACAAAATTCACGGTAGTCATCCTTGTCCCTGGCCCCACCCTTCTTCTTCTTCCTCTCTCTCTCCCCCAGACTTCTTCACCCTGTCCTCTCTGGAACCTCACTATGCTTAAGTTCATCATCTGCACCTGTTTCGGATGAAGCTCTCAGCCCCTTGGAATCCCCTTCTCCCCGGACGTCTCCAGCAGGAACTATGTCTTCCTCTCTGCTCCAGTAAGTGCACCTTAGAGTCCCACTGTACAGTAGAGAGCTCCTCTGCTCCTCACTGAAGCTCCTGGCCTAAGAGGAAACTTTCCTTTCCTCCCTACCTCTCTTTACCTTCCCTGCGTGGAGTTCAGTTCCCTCAACCCCAAGTAAGTCCCAGAACCTTCTAAAACAGGGATTCTCGACCTTGGCACTTTCCACCTGGAAATGGGATTGTCAATCACCATTGTTTGTGGTGGAGACCATCTTGTCCACCATAAGATGTTCCCTGGCCTCTACCCACCAAATGCAAGCACCAGCAATGTGCCTCTCAGTTATGTCTACAGGCATTGTACAATGCCCTGCAGAGGACGCCACTGCCCCTGATAGAAAAAGCCAGTGGCCTAGAGCAATGTCAGCACCCATCAGGGCCCTAACCCTGGATCCAGTGACAGTCACTCTCCTGAGATGCATCCCCCTTTCTGGCCCAGCTGTCTGCCCTCTCCACTGCCCAGGTCACAGAGTGAAACAGAAGGACAGGTCTGAGCCACACAGGCTGGCTCCAGGGCCCGAGCTTGAACATACCCCACTGGACATCAGCCAGTCTGCCTCCCTCCTAGCACTTCCCCAGCCTGTGATCAGATGATAGATGTAATTCTTCCCCTGGTAGCAACTTCCCTGTCTCTCCTGCTGGTTTATGTACTCTTCACTGCTTCCTTCACCATGGAAACCTCTACACTACAGGTACAACCAACATAGAAAATGCATGTCCAGTGGAGGGGTGCAAAAGGTAGGAGAGGGATGATTGGAGGACGGAAGTAGGGGAAGAGAAAAATTTTCCAGAGGAAGGACTGGAGAGATGGGTCCGTAAAGTGCTGGTGACACCCCCTTGTAATCTCAGCACAGGGGAAGCAGAGACAGGTAAATCACTGGGTCTCACACACTAGCCAGTCCAGTGACCTTGCCAAGTGAGACATCTAGGACAGTGGGATCCTCTAGACCAGGGAGAGGCTCTGTCTCAAGAAACAAGATAAGCATTTCCCACATGCACCTATACCTGCACTTGCACACACATGCACCTGCAAACACATACACGTACCTGCACACACACATTGACCTGCACACATGTGCACACACATGTATCTGCACACACATGCACCTGCACACACTGGACCTGAGATGAGGCAGAGACAGGGGAAGGAAGAAGAGAGTAAAAGATTGGGGTAAGAAAGGAAAGAGATTGACCAAATAAACAAGAGACGTCCAACATAGCAGATGTCATGCAATAAAGGCAGCCAGTGAAAGGAATAATGTGTCGCTATATCCACTGACATGGAAATGTGCCTAATAAAACTGACTGTCAGGGGCTGGAGAGATGGCTCAGCAGTTAAGAGCACTCTGACTGCTCTTCCAGAGGTCCTGAGTTCAATTCCCAGCAACCACATGGTGTCTCTCAACCACCTGTAATGAGATCTGATGCCCTCTTCTGGTGTGTCTGAAGACAGATATAGTGTACTCATATACATAAAATAAATAAATAAATCTTTTTAAAAAAAACTGACTGTCTATTTACAAGTCCATCTGTGTATTTACACCCGAAACAATGCTCACCAAATGGGCAGAGTCTTTATCACCAAGCAGTAAGATTCCTGGGGACTCGGGCCTGCTCACTTCACTTCAGGTTCCTAAGAGCAAGTTTCCCAGCAAGAAAACTTACAAATCACACTCTCAAATCTCAAGGGCTTTTGGTTGGTTGGTTGGTTGGTTGGTTGGTTGGTTGGTTGGTTTTTGGTTTTTTGAGACAGGGTTTCTCTGTATAGCCTTGGCTGTCCTGGAACTCACTATGTAGACCAGGCTGGCCTCAAACTCAGAAATCCACCTGCCTCTGCCTCCCAAGTGCTGGGATTAAAGGCGTGCACCACCACTGCCCAGCTTCAAGGTCTTTTAAGATGAGAAAAATTCTCTTGATAAAACATCAAGTGAGGGCCCGGCAGGACGGGTACAGCACTTCCTGTGCGAGCAGATCCCAAAGACCCTATCAAAAGCCAATCATGGTGGAGCATGCTGGTAACCTTAGCTAAGAGGAGGGAGAGAGGCAGGAGGGCCCCAGGGGCTCACTAGCCAGCCAGCCTAGCCAGTTAGTGTGTTCTGGATTCAAAAACTAAGACGAAAGGGCAATAGAGAAAGACACCAACACCGTGCCTGTAAAAGCGTGCATGCACACCACAAAGAATCAAAAATAAAGTTTTTTGTTTTCATTTGAAAAGTCCCAGGGCTGGCTAGATGGCTCAGCGGGTAAGAGCACTGACTGCTCTTCCAAAGGTCCTGAGTTCAAATCCCAGCAACCACATAGTGGCTAACAACTACCTGTAATGAGATCTGATGCTCCCTTCTGGTGTATCAGAAGACAGCTACGGTGTACTTACATATAATAATAAATAAATCTTTGGGCCAGAGCGAGCAGGGACTGAGTGAGCAGAGTTGACCGGAGTGAGCAGAGGTCCTAAAAATTTGATTCCCAACAACCACATGAAGGCTCACAGCCATCTGTACAGCTACAGTGGACTCACAAACATAAAATAAAATAAATAAAGATTTTAAAAAGTCCTAAAATTGGAGGGACACCTTCTGTGCATCACTAGCAACAGTTCTGAGCCTCAAAGATCATAAGCTCACCTGACTGTGTCTCCTTCTTAGTCCTTTTCCCCCCCAAACCCGTTAGCTCTGGACTGTCCAGTACAGTGGAAAAGCCAGAAGGCTCACAGGGCTGTCCACTCTTGACACAAGGCTGAGCTGACTGGAACCGGAAATTCTTATTTTATTAATTGAGGGGAAATGAATGGAAGTAAATTGGATCGTGCCTCGTGGCTCCTGTACTTAAAAGCATCCTTTCTGATGTAAACAAGTATTTTTGTGCTAAGGAAAAAAAAAAAAAAGCTCAGGGAATGATTTTTAAACAGCTAAATGAAAAGCTTGAGGGTTTTTTTTTTTCTTCTAATTTATTTGAAGAGAAAAGCCAAAAGCTGCCCCAGAGCCTGGCCCGTTTCCAGGCTAATGCTGCCCTCCATCCTCCTCGGATGAACGGTGAGCTCTCAGTGCTCCATCCAAACTTGCTCGGCAGATGCATCAGGCTTTAGAACAAACTAAAGGATGCATCTTCGTTTTTTATTCAGCTTCTGAAAGTGAAGCGGAGTCAATGAACTCACACATGTTCCAGAGCGCACTTCCTTACACCCTGGCAGAAGGTACATACTTAAGTGTGCAGATGTGCACAGGCTTTTAAAGGAGGCCTTTCTGGATGGGAGTTGGGGGGGGCGGTGGGGGGAGGAGACCTTTCCAGTAATTTTTTTGCTCAATTTGTTTTAAGTCGGTAATGAAATCTGTGATTCTGCGTTCTCTTTCTTGGGGGGAAAAATGGAATTTTGATCCCTTTTAAAACTCTGAACGCGCCGGGATAATGGAGAAATCAGACTCAATAGAGCATTTCTTATCCATTTCGGAGCTCTCTGTAAACATGATGATGTGACGCTTTAGGAGCCTTTGAGACATCTTTTGCTGTAAACACGGCAGCTCAGGTGGATTCCTGGCTAATGGCTGACATTTTTGGTCAACACATCGCCTGTCTGCTCTTTTGAAATAAAGTTATGAAGTTGATACCAACTTCATACAAAGAGCACCGGACTCCATCTTCCCTGGAAGAGAGCGTGCTCACTAATCCTTCCTTCCTCCCAGAGGGAGGAGGGAGCCGGGAGAGGGAGCGGAGGAGTTCCTTTATAGAGGCCTCACAGGTGCCAAAGGCAGCCACACACAAAAGGGGGTTTGAATAAGTCTCTCCCTCCCTGTGATCCAGGAGTCAGAGATGGGAACAGAACACCTCTGCTCAGCCACAAAATCAATACAAACAAAACCCCACACGCTCATGTTTTATTCAGCACCTTAATGTGTATGCTTTGTAGACTCCGCATTCAGAAATGCAGAACAAGCTGATGAAAAAAATAATAATAATAATGATTCTCAAACCATAGTACCCAGAGACAGAGCTTACCACTTTCTAAAGAGCATACTTAAAAATCTCTCACTGCACCAAAATTTCAACTGACAGTGTTGTCTCCCAGGGTCCATTGGGAGGGTGCTTCTGGAATTTGGTGGGTAGAGGCCAGGTATAGCATTAACTACAAAACCCCCTATGCCCATTGCAAAGATTCTTTTTTTTTCTTTTTTTATTAAATATTTTCTTTATTTACATTTCAAATGTTATTTCCTTTCCTAGTTTCCCCTCCGAAAAACCCCCATTCCCTCCCCCTCCCCCTGGCCCCCAACCTACCCACTCCCACTTCCCGGCCCTGGCATTCCCCTATACTGTAGCATATAATCTTCACAGGACCAAGGGCCTCTCTTCCCATTGATGACCGACTAAGCCATCCTCTGCTACGTATGCAGCTAGAGCCATGAGTCCCACCATGTGTTTTCTTTGATTGGTGCTTTAGTCCAAGGGAGCTCTGGGGGTACTGGTTAGTTCATATTGTTGTTCCTCCTATGGGGCTGCAAACCCCTTCAGTTCCCTGGGTCCTTTCTCTAGCTTCTTCATTGGGAACCCTGTGCTTTGTCCAATGGATGGCTGTGAGCATCCACTGCTGTATTTGTCAGGCACTGGCAAAACCTTTCAGGAGACAGCTTTATCAGGCTCCTGTCAGCTAGCTCTTGTTGGCATCAATAGTGTCTGGGTTTGGTGGTTGTTTAATGGGATGGATCCCCAGATGGGGCAGTCTCTAGATGGTCATTCCTTCAGTCTTTGCTCCAAACTTTGTCTCTGTAACTCCTTCCATGGGTATTTTGTTCCCCCTTCTAAGAAGGATCAAACTATTCGCACTTTGGTCTTCCATCTTCTTGAGTTTCATGTGTTTTGCAAATTTTATCTTGGGTATTCTGAGCTTCTGGGCTAATATCCACTTATCAGTGAGTGCATATCATATGTGTTCTTTTGTGACTGGGTTACCTCACTTAGGATGATATCCTCCAGATCCATCAAAGATTCTTGATGTCCAAATTCAGTGTAGGGCCAAGGGCAAGAAACTCTGCCACAGACATAAGCTATACAGAGCCCTGGTACTTAAGGAATTGAGTCCACACTATGCTTGCTGCTTGCCATCCTCAGAGGAAGCATGTCTATAGTGGTCAGTCTCTGCCTGTCCCTTGGGGAAGGTTTCACTCTGTGTTTACACAACTCTGTAATCAAAGAGATTATTTGATGTTGTTGTTTTTTTCTTTCGAGACAGGGTTTCTCTGTATAGCCCTGGCTGTCCTGGAACTCACTTTGTAGACCAGGCTGGCCTCAAACTCAGAAATCTGCCTGCCTCTGCCTCCCGAGTGCTGAGATTAAAGGCGTGTGCCACCACACCTGGCTTAATCAAAGAGATTATTATAAATTCTATTGATGAAGGAACTGGAGTTCATAGGTGAAGCATCTTATCTGAAGTCCTATAGCAGTTGGCTGATGTGCTGAGACCAAGTTCACACCGCTTGAAGAATCCCCAGCTTGGCCTTTCTTTTGTCTGCCTCTGTTCCCTTTTAACAAAGGACCTACTTTATAGCGAATAATTAGGGATCATAGAGGAAGAGCCTGAGCCTGGTTTCTAGAATCTGAGGGAGGCAGGGCTTTGGTCTGCATCCACAGAGTGTAAAGTAGGTCATTCTGTATTCTTTTCAATACCAAAACTTATATTTCCAGGGCTAGGGAGACAGCACAGTCAATTGGTGCTTTGCAAGTGCAAGGACCTAAGTTCAATCCCTAGAAACTACATTCTGAAAACAAGATGTGAGGCTGGAGAGATAGCTCAGTGGTTAAGAGCAATACTGTTCATCCCGAAGACCCAAGTTCCTAGTATCCATGTTGGATAGCTAATCCACCTGTAACTGCAGCTACCAAGGATATAATGCCCACTTCTGACCTCTGAAGGCATGCACATACATGATAAACAGTCATATAAACACACACACATAAATAAAAATAATATTTAAAGCCATGTGGAATGGCGCCTGTTTATAATGGCGAGTTCCAGGCCAGTCACAGACCTTGGCTCAGAACACAGGAGGACAATGCCTGGGAAATAACTGAGGTTATCCTCTGGTTCTCTATGTTCTCAAACACACCTGAACATGTAATGCACACACATGTGCACCTGTGCACACACAATCCTGCATACACATGTACACATACACACACACACACACACACACACACACAAACCTTTTATTTTAATTAGCCTGATCCATCAAGAATTAAGCAAACACTTTAATAAAGTTTCTCACTAAACACTTTTCTGTCTGTTTCTCCTTGTGGTTCTAGCTATACCACAGATAGATATATATATATATATATATATATATATATATATATATATATATTCATATAAGCTTCACTGCATTCATACAGAACTATTTGTGGTTGTTTGATTTTTTGGGTTTCTTTTTTTTAAAGATTTATTTATTTTATTTATATGAGTACACTGTGGCTGTCTTCAGACACACCAGAAGAGAGCATCCGATCCCATTACAGATGGTTGTGAGCCACCATGTGGTTGCTGGGAAGTGAACTCAGGACCTCAGATAGAACAGTCAGTGCTCTTAACTACTGAGCCATCTCTCCAGCCCCATTGTGGTTGTTTGTTAAATGACCTCCTTTATCTCATATAATAATAATGCTGTCCTTGAACTTCCGTTCCTTTGGTGGTCCTGGTCCGTCACCTTTTTTTGTTTGTGTTTGGCTGGTGTGTCTGTGACTATTCTGCTTTATAATTCAATAAAAATAGATTTCCAGTGTGTACTTCAGAGTTGGTGCATAGTTAACAGGAGTTGGATTTTCTTTTAATTTATATGTGTTTTATTGGTCTTGGTCCTGTTATTTTCTCTCCCTATGTACCCCCTTTCTCGCTCAGATACACCATTATATCTCACTTGTGGACCATAGTCTTAAAACCAGATGCCTGGGACCAACCCCACTAAGGTTCTGAGTTGACTAACGTGAGTCACTTCTTGAACACTGAGAGATTTCAAAGCTCCCTCAGTGAACTTAGCACATAGCTAAGTTTGGGGACTACCTGCCTACGATGGTCTCTGCAGAGGACTTGTTCTACATCTAAGAACAACTCATTTCATCATAAAAACCAATGCTATCCCACTTTCTCCAGTTTTTGATCTACTTGCCAGAGTTGGGGCCAAGGTAGAAATCTTTAAATATCACAGAATTCTAATATGAATCCAGGGTTCAGGTGAAGAGACATACTGACTTTAGCAGAGTTTGATCAGGAGATGTCAGAACATAAGGAGGTGAGGATTTCTAACATTATATCAATATCAGGAAGGCTAATTAGGAACTCTTTACCATATGTGAAAATGTTGAGAAACCCCGAAGGTTGTTATCTTAGTTAGGGTTACTATCACTCACTGTAACGGAACACCATGCAACTGGTGTTCCATATGGTGTTCCATCAAACAGAAGCAACTTGGGGAAGAATACATTTATCTTGCTTACTTTTTCCTATCACAGATCATCATCAAAGGAAGTCAGGCAGGCACTCAAACAGGGCAGAAACCTGGAGGCAGAAGCTGATGCAGAAGCCATGAAGGAGTGTTACATGCTGGCTTGCTCCTAATGGCTTGGTCAGGGCTGTTCCTAATGGCTTACCTGGGTTCTTATAGAAGCCAGCACCACCAGCTCAGGGTGGCCCCACCCACAATGGACTGGGCCCTCCCCCATCAATCACTCATTAAGAAAACTATCTTATTGAGATCTTATGGAGGCATTTTCTCAATTGATGATTCTAACCTTCCCCTCTGATGATTCTAACCTGTGTTAATTTGACATAAAACTGGCCAGCACAGCTGTGCCTGCTCTCTTGCTCGCTCTCTCTCCCTTCCCCTCCTCTCCCTGCCTCCACTCCCCTGTCCCCTCTCTCTCTCATTCACACTATGGCTTGAATCTGAAATGTCCTCCTCCACTTTCTCTTGCACACTTATTCCCCAGCTGGTGGTGGTATTTAGGGATCTGTGGAACGTTTGAGGGACAGGGCCCCAGATGGAGAAGGCCTCTGAAGCTGCTCGTTTCTCTGCTTTGTGAGGTGCCGTGATATGAAGAAGGGCTTCCTTTGCCTGTGTGTTTCCACTGCCATGAACTAGTTCTCCAGGCCTTCTCCACATGACCGACTGAAGTCTCTTTGCTCCAAGGAGAGAATGATATTGGAGAGAACCATCGACGCTAGTTGAGGAGATGAACATAAAGTCTCTTCAATGCACTTATAGGTGTTCCGTGGCCCCCGTCCAGTATTCCTCAAATCGTGGTTGATCAATATCACCTTGGACATTTTTCAGCATGGTAGAGTTGGGCCCCAGCCACCTGTGCTTCAACAAGCCTTTTAATGTACATTAGAATTTGAGATCCATTGTCCAAAGCAGTAAAAGACACAGCAAGAAAAAAAAAAAAAAAAAAAGAACAGAACACTAAAGGACTTCCGTTCCCTGGGGACTTCTGAAGCATCTGACTGCAGAGAACAACCCACCCTCCCTAGGGAAGATAACTAGCAACCATAGCAACACAGCCACTCCCGTGTGTCTCAGACGTTCTCCAGGGGGACGGCTTTCCTTAATAAATGGAGAAGCTTAGGCTTAAATCAGATTCTTCTGTACATTGTCCTTTCTGCCTGGAACAGGAGCCATCTCTTTGCCTCTTGATTCAGTGTGAGAACTCGGTTTGCTCCAATGATGTATTATTCTTTCAAATCAATACATACCCCTCCCAGATCTAGATAAGCCACCATCCAATGACCTGGGCTTTTGCTCCCAGATCTAGATAAGCCACCATCCAATGGCCTGGGCTTTTGCTCCCAGATCTAGATAAGCCACCATCCAATGGCCTGGGCTTTTGTTCCCAGATCTAGATAAGCCACCATCCAATGGCCTGGGCTTTTGCTCCCAGATCTAGATAAGCCACCATCCAATGGCCTGGGCTTTTGTTCCCAGATCTAGATAAGCCACCATCCAATGGCCTGGGCTTTTGCTCATTGCTGTGCATTGCATCTCCTTACTGATGCCTCCTGAAGCCTAGGGCACCAGCTTTGTGAACAGCCAACTCAAGGTAACTCTGAATGACCCACTGTCGTTGGGTCTGCCTTGATCCTGCCCCTAAGCTGTGAGTACTGAGGTCTCAAGTCTACACTTCCATGCCTTCTAAATGTTGATATGTCATTACCTCTTGATCCGGTGCTGCCAGCGGAGCAGCTTTATGCTAAAGTGAGCCCGGCTGCCTGGTACTGAAACGTTTTCCAGAAGTGAGACCAAGAAAACCCTGGGATCTGCTCTCAACCTGTGGAAAGGAGATCTGGTGGACAAAATAGGTCTGTGTCTGAAGGTGGGCTTCTAAGACGGATGGCCCATGCTCCCAGGTCCAGTGCTTAAGAGCATGGGTAAGTTTTCCCCTTGAGAGTGGGCTAGATCTGTGGCTCAGTTCTAATAAATAAAATATGGCAAAAGTAAGGTTGTGTCCCTTTGAGATTACAAGAAAAGACCAACTTGCTGGGTCTTTTGCATGTTTTCTCTTACTGGCTCTGTAAAACCAACTGCTGGAAGACACCTGTGGTCAAGTTGATGTTATGAGGGACTAATGTCTCCAATCAACTGTTATGAGTTGAATGTGAAGCCCCACACCTTCCCCCAAAATGATGTGAAGTCCTAAAGTCCATGCCTTTAGAAAATGACCTCATTTGAAATGAAATTATAAGATTAGTCAATGGGAGGTCATATAGAAATTAGCCCAGTATGACTGGTGTCCTTGTAAGAAAAGAAGACAGTCACACAGAAATGCATGAGGGACGAAGGTAGAGACACATGTGCACATGTAAGCACAGAGCCAGAGTGCAGGTGCCATACCTACAGACAAACACCAAGAACTGTGGCCATCACCAAGATCTGGGGCGACACATGGCACAGAGTCTCCCTCCCAGATGAGGGAAGGAATCATGTGACTACGCTCGGAACCTGGCGTCCAGAGATGTGAGAACGTAGACATTGGTTGTTTAAGTCCCTCACAGTGACATTTCATGGTGTCAGTCCCAAAACTAATACACACAAGATCTCTCAGAAATGGATCCTCCTCTATTTCTACACACTAGATTCATAATATACCCAGTCAACATCTCAATGGCAGCATTCCGATAAAGCCTAAACCAAAAGACCAGCTATCAAGAGTAGGGGGTAGTTTGGTTTTCAGCAACAAACAGTAGAACAGAACGTTGGTGGTCAGGGTAAAGCTAGACCTCGGGCTAGACCTGGGTGTCCATGGTAGTACTGCTTTTGGCAACCCTTGGCTTTCTTCCTTTTTGAATCAATTGTCTATTGTTATGAATAAAACATCTTGAAACGTGATAGAGTAGTACTTATTTGCTTGTGATTCTACAGTTTGACCTGGTCTTTGCTGGGCAATTTTTCTGGTCCTGAGTGGGGTCACCCATCGGGGCAGTCACCTTCCAACTCAGCTCAGGTCTCTTAACCCCTAAGGCCCCATGTATGGGAACTTGCTGACGCCTGGTAGTGAGAACTTTCTTTCTATGTGGACTCTTACCGACTAGTAATCTGTCCTGGTCTTTCTATATAAAGGCCAGAGCACACCATGAGGAAAGACTGCCCTGGAAAACATATTACTGAACTGCTGCCACATCCTGTCAATCAAGCAAGCTAAGGGGGTCAATCCAGGTTCTGGAGTGGGTTAATAAACTCCACTTGCTGTGAGGAGCTAGGAGGAACTCATGGGCATATTTTAACAGCCACATTGAAATACTTTCATGTCTCCTTATTCTTTTATATATTAGTGCTTTGGGGAAATCTACTTTTTTTTTTTTTTTTTACAGCACCCTTGTGTTAGTTCTTTTTTTTTTTTTTTTTTTTTTCATTTTAAACATCTTTATTCCCATAGGTTGATAAGCATTTAACCATCAATTGGGAAGTGAAACTCAGGGTGTGTTGAATTGCTGAATATAAAAAAAATGCACCAATCAGAATAGTTTGTATTCAAATGACCAAAATTTGTTGAAGTATAAATCTGTTTTAGTTATTTAAAGAAACAAATCACTATGTTAAATTAAGCTTAATTTTTATTGTATTGCTTATAATTTATTTCTGTCAAGAGAATTAATATGTAAGGATTTCATTTATACATTGTGTATATATGTGTACATATAAATACATGAATTACTGTCTTAAAAAAAAGAAGTAGGAAAGAAGAGAAGAGAAAGCCGGGAAGAGTTGGAGGATGGGAGAGAATATGAAAAAAATACATTGTACACAATTCTAAAAGAATAAATAAACCAAAAGCCCTCAGAGGCCTTCCCCTTTCAAAAGTCAGGATTCTGAAAGGTGTGTCCACTAACCATTCTCAGGCTCCAATCTTGAATAAACTTGATGCTCTCCTCTGTGATGATCACTTTTTTTTTCTCTTTATTAGATATTTTCTTCATTTACATTTCACATGTTATCCAGAAATTTTCCCTTACCCTCCCGCATCCCCACCCTGCTCCCCTACCCACCCCCTCCCACGTAATGGCCCTGGCTTTCCCCGGTACTGGGGGATATAGAGTCTGTATGACCAAGGGGCCTCTCCTCCCAATGATGGCCAACTAGGCCATCTTCTTCCATATATGCAGCTAGAGACATGAGCGCAGGGGGAACTAGTTAGTTCATGTTATTCTTCCACCTAGAGGGTTGTAGACCCCTTCCGCTCCTTGGGTACTTTCTCTAGCTCCTGAGTGAGGTAACCCAATCACAAAAGAACTCACATAACATGTACTCACTGATATGTGGACACTAGCCCAGAAGCCTAGACTACCCAAGATACAACTTACTAAACACATGAATCTCAAGAAGAATGAAGTTCAAAATGTGGTCTCTTTGCCCCTTCCTAGAATTAAGAACAAAGCACACACTGAAGGAGTTACAGAGATCATGTGTGAAGCTGAATCAAAAGGATGGACCAACCAGTGACGGCGGCTGCCAGGGATCCCTCCCATAATCAGCCACCAAAATAAGCACTATAGCATATGCCAGCAAGATAATGCTGAAAGGGACCTGATATAGCTGTCTTGGGGGAGGCTATACCAGTGCCTGGTACACAGAAGTGGATGCTCACAGTCAGCTATTAGTTGGAACACAGGACTCCCAAGAAATCTACTTTTAAATAGAAAGCTAATTGCAAATAAATTCTTTTCTCAAGATCTACTAAAGGCTTCTGACCAGAAACCACCAGACTCAGATCTTAGCAGAGAAGCTGTCTTCTCATTCCATCCCTGCCCTTTTCATCCCACACACTCAACTCTATGTGGTTAAAAACTCCCATCTCTACCTATGGTTTCATATCCAACTCCATTATCCAGGTCAAACTACGAGTCTTTCTCTTTTTTTAATTAAATATTTTTTTATTTACATTTCAAATGTTATCCCCTTTCCTGCTTTCCCCTCCAAAAACTCCCTCTCCCTTACCCTTACCCTTACCCTTACCCTTACCCTTACCCTTCCCCCTGCTCACTAGCCCACCCACTCCCACTTCCTGGCCCTGGCATTCCCCTATTCTAGGGTATAGAATCTTCACAGGACCAAGGGCCTCTACTAAGAGTCTTTCTTTATGTCTCAAATTTAATATAACAAACCAAATTCTTGATTTGCAGTATGCCACGCAATCTTCTGGGCCAGCCACCCTATCTCAGGTCCTTAGGTTCACCTGCCAACTCAGCAACCCCTCTGTCACTGTCTTAGCTACTTTTCAACTGGTGTGACAAAATGTCATGGCCAAGGCAACTTAATAGAGTTTACTGGAATCTTACAGTTTCAGAGGATTAGGGTCCATACTATCACAGCAGGGTGCATGACCACAGGCAGGCAGGCATAGTGCTGGAGCAATAGCTGAGAGCTTGCAATCCTCATCCACAAGTAGAAGGCAGAAAGAGAGCTACAGGTATGGTGGTTTGAATAGGTTCATGTGTTTCAGTGCTTGGCCATTTAGGGTGGCACTATTTAGGAGATGGAGCCTTGCTGGAGGAAGTGTGTCACTATGTAGGAGGGCTTTGCGGCCCCCTACACTCAACCTCCGCCCAGTGGGGACTTCTAGTTCCCTCTTGTTGCCGGAGGAAAACAGTCTCCTGGCTGCCTTCGGATGAAAATGTAGAAGTCTCTGCTCCTCCAGCACCATGTCTGTCTGCGAGCTGCCATGCTTCTCACCATGATGGTAATAAACTAAACTTCTGAAACTATAAGCCAACCCCAATTAAATGTTTGTCTTCATAAGTGTTGCCTTGGTCATGGTGTCCAGTCACAGCGATGAAACTGGAACTAAGATACCAGGAATGACATGGGTTTTTTTGACTCTTCAAATCCAGTGACACACCTCCTCCAGCAAGGTCACATCTCCTCCAACAAGGCTACATCTTGCCATGTCTGCCATGGCTGCATAAAGTGATGATCCCCACGTGTGTTGATGGTTGCTGTTGCCCTGAAGCTGATCTGCTATCTTCCATTTTGCTTTCAATTTTTCTTTCTGGGGAATATACTTCCTCCACCACCACCATTACTCAGAGAAAATCACACCATAATAAATGAACAGATATGGTTCTCAGGAATGAGAAATGGAGATGGTCATGAAGGTGTGGAGGATGAGAACAGGCTAGACAACATAACCACAGAGGCTATAAAAGCCTACACGGTCCTTTGTAGAAATAGTTCATTGCCAGACTTGGCCTTGAATGTGGAATCATGAGGACACATATGTAACCTCCGGTCCAATGACTGCTGCATTAATTAGCCAGGGTGAACTTGGGGACATCAAGGAGAGAGTTAAAGTGGTCTCACTTTAGAAGAAAAGATATGGATAGAAAAAATAGGAATTTATATATGACTTAGGAATAAATAGAAGAAGGGTACAAGAGGCTATAGAATACAGTTCCAGCAACTGGAGACCAAGAATTCAAACATAGGAGTCGATGGACACCATTCTCCTTCAAACCATCTGAGTCTCCAAACTAGTCATTCCCAAGCCTCTCCCTTACCCATCAACCTCCAAGCCCTCTTCTAGATTCTTCTCAGATTCTTCACCACTACATCAGCCATGAATGAAGACATTGGCCTCCTAAGGGTTTCTCTGCTTCACTCTGTGCTCTACGCTCTCAGAACGTCTGTTCTTCATAATCATGCCTTCAGCCAGAGTCATCTCTGGACCACTAACACTTTCTGATCTTATGCCTACATTTAAGCCCTTCAGTGCTTCTCCCACGGACTTTGTGGGAGAAAAAAAATCAACTCTCAAGCTATAGCCTGTCCTCCTCATGCTCGGCCCACATCCTCATCATCTCCGCTCCAGCATTGCTAA
>LR749647.1:1250752-1366090 GCA_902729485.2 Mus minutoides
GTCAGCCGATGAACTGAGTGAAGGCAAGGGGATGAGTGGCAGGCCTGCTAAAGAAGCAGCCAAGCCAAGGGGCATCCGTCACCTGACCTGCGGAGCCAGGGGTTCCTGAGCAGATCAGAAAGCAAGTGATGGGCAGCCCAGGGTTGGAGGGCTGATAAGCACTCATCCTCTAGGGCCAGAATCACCCTAGGCTAAGAGAATTAATCACACTTCAAAGGGACTTCAGAAAGGACACACAGAACTCACTTCTGATGTCAGAGATAAGATTTTTGGGCACTGGAGACTACTTGAGGCCAGCAGCTCCAAAAGAGCATCCTCAGAAGTCCCAGAGTGCTGGGCTCGCTCTAGACAGGGGGTGCTGAAGTCTCAGAGCAAGCAACCCATTTACCCAGCAGAAATAAGCACCAGGTCACCCACCCCCCTGGCCCTGCAGAAGGGGCCATGTCCTATCTGCTGACCAGCCAGTGTCCTCTGTGACACAGATGTGGGCCGTCCCTCATTCTGTCCATCATGTTCTGCTTTTGCCTTCTAGCCCTCCCTCCCAGTGTGGTACACCAGTCCCTCTTCATGTCTACCTTGCCGACCCATGCTGATCGCCCACTCTCTGTGTGCTGGGAGCAACACTGCAAGCTGTTACCAGGAGTGGCGGGCATCTCAGCCTCCACAGTCTCCAAGTGGACCATTGAAGAGGTACAGAGCTGGGCAGTGGTGGTGCACACCTTTAATCCCAGCACTTGGGAGGCAGAGGCGGGCGGATTCCTGAGTTCGAGGCCAGCCTGGTCTACAGAGTGAGTTCCAGGTCAGCAGGGGCCGGGGCTATACAGAAAAACCCTGTCTCAAAACAAAACAAAACAAAACAAAAACAAAACACCAGAACAAAATAAAACAAAAACAAAAAGAGGTACAGAACCCTTCCTCAGCCTTTTCCTCTTCTCCTCCTCTTCCTTCTTCCTCTTCTTTCTTTTCTTCTTCTCCTCCCCCTCCTTCTTCCTCCTCTTCTTCATCTTCTTCTTCCTCCTCTTCCTCCTCCCTCCTCTTCTTCCTCCTCTTTTTCCTCCCACCTCCTCTTCTTCCTTCTTCCTCCTTCCTCTTCCTTCTTTCTCTTCCTCCTCCTTCTTCCTCCTTCCTCCTCCTCTTCCTTTTTTTCTCTTCTTCCTCTTCTTTCTCCTTTCTCCTCTTTTTCCTCTGCCTCCTCCTCCCTCTCCCTCTCCCTCCTCCTCCTCCTCCTTCTCCTCCTTCTCCTTCTTCTCCTTCTTCTTCTTCCTGCCCTACATCTCCCTCTAACCCACACCCTCACAGGAGTCTCAGGCCAGGGCCCGCTCAGGAGGAGCTGCATGCCGCTCCCAACCTCATGCTCACCCATCCCAGCCCCTTGAGCTGCCCAGCAAAGCTGACCCAAACAGGTCCCTTGTGGATAGAGAGGGTGCTTCCTGTCCACCATGCTTTAAGGAACAGGGACCTTCCTTCATGTGCCTTAAGACATGAGGGTCCCCTGAGGCTGATAAGAAAGAGGCTGGCACAGTTTAAGGGCCCCAAGATCACGTAGTCTCAACCCTTCCCCCTAGTTCTCATCCCCTGCACAATATATCTCCCTTGATTTCCAAGGTCTTTGGCTTCGTTCAGACCTTGACGGGCTCTGAGGACCAAGCGCGCCTCTTCAAAGATGAGGTAAGGTACAAGTGCAGAGAGACAGAGATGAAGTCACCGCCACTGAGCCAGCAAGGAACCGTTCCCCTCCCCAGCATTCCCCGACCCCGAGAGGCCTCTGACCAATCACAGTCACTCATATCTGTGGGAGAAATCTTGTAGGGACTGTGGCCCAGCTTGGGGACACTGTGCTCAGATTCCCCTTAGGAAAGAATCTGTTTGCTCTTGTGCTCTCTGCCCCAGGGCTCTTTAAATTGAAACATTTCACAGATTGGGGTGCTGGGGGGAGAACACAGCTTTGAGCAGGCTGAGCAGCTACTCCGTTCCTGAGCCACATCCCTACATAGCACTGAGCCCAAAGCAGGTATCAGGTGGCATAGGTGTAGGTGTTTGCTGGAGAGAGTCTAGCACAGTTCAGCACCCGTAGGTATTGCTTAGGAAAGATACGAAGCCGTGAATTACCGGGGAGAGAGCGCCAGGTTTGAAGGCAGCCTAGGCTGGAATCCTAGCTCTCCCAGTTTGAGCATCTTGTCTCCGAGCACACATCTTCCTGGTTTTATGACGGAGTTAGAGAGGGTGCACTGTGGGCTGCCTTGCGAGTCATTATGAACTTTCGGAAAGAAGGAGTGAGTCTTCACGGCAGTAGATCTAGCAGGATCCTATCCCGGGCACATGTGTACATCCACCTGGCAGCATTGCAGAGTCAAATAGAAATCCCACCACTATACCAAAAGCCCAGTATGGGGGAGACCTCTATAAATGGTAGCCTGACTCTTTGTGCGCAGTTGTCCTTAAATAAAGAACTTTATTTGCGACTCTTTAAATTTGTAGAGTTTGAAACTAAAAGGAACCCTTGAGTGTGTTTAAGGTCCTCCTTCCAAAACAACAGAGGCATTCCCCTGCAGCAGTACAGTGTGGTCTCTGGTCTTGCCCCTGTATTGTGCATCTTATCTATGCTCTCTGGGTGGCAGTCCAAATGGACTCCTACTTCTAGAACATTCTGACCAACATAGAGTAAATGCATTGAGCTCCTTCTCCCTGGGATAGCTTTTTTTTTTTTCTTTTCATTTTCATTTGCTTAGGGGTTTGGCTTTGGTGCTCGGAGTTAAGCCCCAAACTTCTTGCATGCTAAGACCGACCCTTACCACTGCTCAGTAGCGATGTTCTCCACCCAACCACCCCAGATGACCTAGGTGAATAGCCAATGCCACCTGTTTTATGAAACACATGGACCTGAGTCCACTTCCATCAAGACAGAACATCCCCATCATACCAGAAAGTTCTGCCCCAGCCCCTTCTGATCAGGTCTCACCCCAAAACATAACCACTGTAGATCGTCATATTTTTTTAGAGCTGTGGATTTATAAATTGGCTTTGCCTGTTCTTGAACTGTGTGAGCAGGATCGGACAGCCGGTGCTCTGTGGGTCTCTCTTCGTTCCCTGTAGTGTTGGGGGGGGGAGGGTACTGTGTAGTGCTGCATACACTCAAGAGTTTTTCTCCACGTAATGCTCAGATGGCAGCTCTCCTGTCCATGGACATTTAAAGGTTCCCCTCTCTGAGTCCTAGGCCTCACAAGCACCTTTCCCTGCCCTCTCCTCCCGACTCCTTCCCCACAGCTGGCTTTTCTCCTCCCGGACTGGAATGCACACTTCTCAGCCTTTCACACACTGGCTCCACCTGTCTGGGATGAGGCTGTTGGAAGTAAATTACAGGCGTCACGGTCTTTCACCTCTGACCACTGTGACTCGTGACTTTTTTAAACAACGCTGTTATTGCGCAAGCAAAAAAATCAACGCTAGCTTCTTTGACCTACCGACCGTCCGCACCCTGCCCACCCCACATTTCCTGTCACCTCAGAACATTTTTTTAAAAATCATTCTTGAGCCAAATAAGGTCCATATAAATTATTTCAGGTGTTTTGTAGCCCTTCAATATCTCCCATTCTAGGAGAGTATTCTCTTGTCTTGTCTCTCTTGCTCTCTTGGTTTTTCCTTGTGACATTTTTTTTTAAGTCTAGTTGGCTAATAAGCAGGTAAAGGTGCCTTGACACCAAGCTTGAAGACCTGAGTTTGATCCCTGAGACTCCCATGATGGAAAGAGCGCCGACTCCTGGAAATTGCCCTCTGGCCCCCACACGCATGTAGTAACGTGCACACATCCAACACCAACACTCACACTTGTACATACACAAAGTTTAAATAACTTTAATAGAAAAGGGTTTACAACTAGAAATCAGATCCAAAGCCTTGTTTACATTCGAGTGTTCTCCGTCTCTCTGATTTGGGGGCAGGAATAGGTCAGAGGTTACAGTGAACCCCATGCGATAGCCTTCAAAATCCAATGTCTGCCCATCTTGCTATTAGTAGCCCTGAGCTTGACAGGTGTGTTCCCACGGGCAGCTGTGGGGCTTCTGTTGTCTTTGTTTTTGTTTGTCTTTGCTCTGTTTTGGCTTCGGGCTGTTCACAAATGCTAGATCCCACGAGTAGATGTGGAGACCGTTGCCCCGGTTACAAAATGAGTCCAGGCAGTGTTTTTAAAGCTGAACCGTTCAGACCAGCAGCCAGGCTGGCTCCTGAGGCGAGCATGCGGTCTGTGTGAAGACATCCTGGGGACCTGTGCAGCTGGCTTGGTGTGCTCTGCTGTCACTATTTTGAAATTCTTACTAACTTTCAAACAAGGAGCTCCGGGTTGTCTTTTGGTAGCAAGGCCCGCAACTGGGTCAGCAGCAACTGTTTTCTCGAAGCTACTGTCTGTAAGGGCTCCATAGACGCGTTTCCAGTGTAGATGTCTGACACAGAGCAGTCAGCAGAAAGACAAAGAAAAGCTGAACGTGTGTGGTGCGGGGATCAGGCTTCTTGCTTTCCTTCTCTATCCCCATTGTTGTCTTCCTTCTCTCCTTTTTCCCTCCCTTGTCTTTTCTTTTTGCCCTCCCTCTTCCTCCCTTCCCTACCCACCACGTGCCCTTTCTCCCCTCCCCCTACTTCCCACCATATCTGCCCCTACCTTCCTTTCACCTCGCTCCCCACCACGCCCGACCTCCCCCACATACCTTTCCCCCCCTCCTCCGATCTCCTCCTCACTCTCCCACCCCACCTCAGATGATTGACGGCGAGGCCTTCCTTTTGCTGACACAGGCGGACATTGTGAAGATCATGAGTGTCAAGCTGGGCCCAGCCTTGAAGATCTATAACGCCATTCTCATGTTCAAAAACACTGACGATGCCTTTAAGTGACTGGTCAGGGGGAGAAGGGGGGGACTCCTCCCATCCTCACTGGGCTCCCTCTGCAAATGGTGCTTCTCTCCCAATTTGAGTTCTGCACCCCTGCCCTCACTGTTTGACTAGGTGTGCGGGAGCAGAGGAGCCCGGGCGAAGCAGGTCTCAGCCCTCGGTCCTGGAGTTCATTTGCCTCCAGTTGCCCCGGGGAAGGTGTAACTAAACCTTCCTGACTGAGATAAAGGCCACAGGTATCCTGGCTAGGGCAGCCTGCATCTTTAGCCACTTTGGTTATTGTCTTAGGAATTAGGAGGAGCTAGGTAGGGTAGGTGTCCTCTATTCAGACCTATGTCGCTTTTTGGCATCTCTATGTCTTTCTCCTCCTTGGCCCATCTCCTCCTACTAAGAACTGACCATGACGTTGGTATACACATTTACACATGAAAGGTGCCTGCCTCCCTGTCCCCTGTTGGCTGTATACCTTGCTCCCCGTTTATGGTCCAGCCAGGCCCCATGGCTCTTCCCATGTAGACACTTAAGTCTCAGAAATACGGGAGCATCCTACTTGGAGCCTCTGGCTGTTTTTTCCCTCTTGCCTCTAGGCAGAGATTGAGAGCCCAGGCACCGCCTTCCCGAACACATCCGGTTCAGGATCACTCAGCATTGAAGTGGGCAGTATGGAGTGAGCAGATGGTTAGAGCCCACATCCTAACAAGCAGGGCCTAGGTTCTCCGTCTCTGTTGGGTGTGGAGGAGATGAAGTCTGGCCTGGCAAGCAGTCCAGACTAGGACGTCAGACACATTGGAGTCTTTGACACAGGAGTCTTAGCTCCAGAAAGCGTGATGGCGGTATCATTTTCTCTAACTGTGGCTCTCAGCCAAGATATTGCACATGAGGGAGAGGCCCCTGCCAGCCCAGCCTCCTGCCAGGAGGGTGTAGCACTGGCTAGCACACACCCCTATGACATCACATTCACTCTGTCCCTTAAACATTTCTCATTCTGCTCTTGGAGTCTAACGAAAGCCACTTACAGTAGAGAGTTAGAAAGGTTCCCTCTCCTGTCTCTGACCTCCTGGCCCTTCTGGCCAGTCTCCAGCAGTCTCTCACTGCCAGCTAGGTTCCTGCTGAGGCTCTGGGGCTTTCTGTCCAGCCTCCACTCAATTACTGCCAAACACACCTCCCAGCCTAGGTGGGGAGGGAGCCCAGGAGGGAGCTGCCCCTCCAATAGGTGGGAGCCAGTGCCAGGCTTCAGTTCATCTGGTGCTGAGGTGGACCCACAGGCTGAGAGCAGGCTTGTCCCCCAGTCCAGTATACTTATAGGTCATGTGGTATGTGTCTTTCCGTGTGTGTGTGTGTGTGTGTGTGTGTGTGTGTGTGTGTACACAAGTTGGTCACTCAGCAGTATCTGTCAGGTGCCAGTGTGAGGTGCAGTACTGGGGATATGAGGGCTACTGTTAAACTATAAGGATTTATTATTTTCTCAGAAATGGGAAGCCAAAAAGTCCTGTTGATTTCCTGTTTCAGCGCTTTGGGGGACCTCCCCTCCCTAGGCCAGACAGCTTCTGGGGGACAGCCAAGTGTCACCCAGCTAGCCTGGCAGAGGCTCAGGTTCCCTTTCCCTTTCAGCCCTCAGGGGTAACTTTCAGGGAGGACACTGGGCGAGGCCAGCCAAGCAGGGAAGGATGGCTAGGTTGACAGATGTGATGTCACTGCCCCATTTGCTGGAAGTAAAGAGGAGCCAATCTCTCCAGGCTCGATTGTCTGGGTTGCAGTAGAAACTGCCACCTCCTGGCCTTTAGTCCACCGTGCCACCACTGACTTGTCCGAGACAGCAGCAGATGTTCTGTGTTCTTGACTGGAGCTGTGAACCACACAGCTCCCAAGGAGAGGGACTGCACAGCCTTTGCCGTGCAGCTCTGCCAATGACGGTTGTCTGTGGGAGAGACCAGACGGACTAACAGCCTTGGAGAAGACTCACAGCCTCCCAACTCTAGGCCACACCCCTTCTGCACTAATATTAGAAACCAAATCTTAAAGTGAAAAGAAACACGCCCTCGAGGCATCCCCCCACCCCCCACCCCACTGGGTCCCCACTGCACCCGAGCTTGGGAGCACAGGCAGGGGGTGGCTGCCTCTGGCACTTGTGCCCTGGTCTCTAGCAACAGGAGCTACTTATACTTTGTCCCCACCAGGCTTGTCCGCCGCTGCCCAGCCCTGGCAGTGATGAACTTTGTTTAATTTCTGAGAGAATGGTGCCAGAGTCTGAAAATGAAACCTGTTTGCACCTCCATTCACACGCACTGTGATGGGGTTACTTTTGTTTACTTGTTCTGTGTGTGTGTGTGTGTGTGTGTTTGTGTTTGTGTGGGTGTGTCTGTCTGTGTGTGTGTATGCTCTCAAGCATAAACTCTTAAAGAAAATCCTCTGGTTTAAAGTGACTCTTGAGAGAGGAAACATTACAAAGAAAATATAGTATGATTTGTCTGTGTAACTGAGACTAAATAAATAAATAAATAAATGGTTGACCAGTCTGAAGCCAGAGTCTGTTTTTCTTTTTGTGGTGAAATGCCCGGAACACACAGGTGACCATCAGTACTGCCATGTCGCCATGTCTGAGGAGACTAACTCCTTTTCTCTGCTGTTAGGTAGGTCTTAGAGCTATGGTTCTCAACCTGTGGGTCATGGCCCCTCTGAGGGCTGAATGACCCTTTTACAGGGGTTAGCCTAAGACCACTGGAAAACAGATATTCACATTACAATTCATAACAGTAGAAAATTACAATTAGGAAGTAGCGACGAAAATAATGCGAAGGCTGGGACTCACCACATGAGGAACTCTGTTAGGTCACAGCATTAGAAAGGGTGAGAACTACTGCCCTAGAGCAACTGAGTTTTATACTTTAAAGGACCCAGTTTATAAAAATGCAAATGTATTGAAAGGAGGAAGCCAAATGGAGACTACTGTGGAAGGGAGTCCCTGCTTAGAAACAGCTGACTAGGGATGTGTTTTCTTTTCTTTCTTTTTTTTTTTTTAAAGATTTATTTATTATATGTAAGTATGCTGTAGCTATCTTCAGACACTCCAGAAGAGGGTGTCATCTCATTACGGATGGTTGTGAGCCACCATGTGGTTGCTAGGATTTGAACTCAGGACCTTGGGAAGATCAGTCAGCTCTCTTACCCGCTGAGCCATCTCTCCAGCCCTAGGGATGTGTTTTCACAACAGGCCACCAAGAAGGAGCACAGAGGCTGAGGTAAAGTGAACCAGAGGACACCTCAGGCTGACAGGGGACCTTGGCACTGGTTTTGCAAGCAGAAGAGGTATAAGTATGATGGGGTCATGGAAACTTGCTCCAAGCTTCCAGAAAGCTGCCAAGGTCAGGCGGTGTGCTGTAGGGCCAGATTTTCCAGAAGGGGGCCTTGAGTGACCATTGTATGAATCGACAAGGGTGGACCCCAAGTTACAATGAAGACATCAAGATGTTTGAGATGCCAGGACTGTGGGGTGTCCCACAGAGAAGCTGCAGGTCTGAAGTAGAGCTCGGCTAACACAGGTTATCTGGGTCCCAGGCAGCAGAGCTGGGGCGCCGAAGGCTGAGAGCCTAGATGGTTCCACCAAGAGCTCCCGATGCCAGATATGGAGCTTTGGGATTTGGTGTTAGCCGAGAGTGGGGTCTGTCTAGTAGAGGGCTTGCCTAGCACACAGGAAGCCGGAGGTTGATCCCCAGCACCTCGTGAACCAGGCACTGGGAAGATGGAGACAGAAGATGAGAAACTGAGGCCATTTTGCTACATAGTGAGTTTGAGGTTAGTTCTCCTGAAATGATATCGCTAAGAAAAAAAGAAGGAAAACTGTAGAGTAACTATATACCTGCTTGTCTTAAAAGTGGATTCCAGAGGTCCTGAGTTTCGATTCCCAGAAACCACATGGTGGCTCACAACCATCTGTAACGGGATCCGATGCCTGCCCTCTTCTGGTGTGTCTAAAGACCTCGACAGTGTACTCACATACATAAAGTAAATCTCTTTTCTTTTTCTTTTTTTTTTTTTAAAGAAAAGTGTAATCAGCTGGGCCTGGAGAGATCCCTTGATGGTTAAGAACCTGACTGTTCTTACAGAGAACCCAGGTTCAATTCCCAGCGAGCATGTGGCAGCTCCCAGCTGTCTGTAGCTCCAGGTCTAGGTGATCTGACTCCCTTTTCTGGCCCTTCAGGCACCAGACACGTGCTTACTGCACAGATATACATGCAAGAAAAACATAAAATCACTACATGGACAGAGAAGTGTGTGCTCAATAAATATCTGTTGAATAATTAAATCCCTACTTTAAAAAAAAAAAAAANACATATAAAACAAATAATAAAACTAGGGCTGGCGAGATGGCTCAGCGGGTAAGAGTACTGACTGCTCTTCCAAAAGTCCTGAGTTCAAATCCCAGCAACCACATGGTGGCTCACAACCAGCTGTAATAGGATCTGACGCCCTCTTCTGGTACATCTGAAGATAGCTACAGTGTACTTAGATATAATAATAAGTCTTTAAAAAATTAAAAAAAATAAAACTAAGGGGGAAAAAAAGGAAGTATTCTAGAATTGTGATCTGTTAGTGTCCAAACTGAGAGGTCACACTGAGTGCCAGGGCAGGGAGCAGTGGCTTCCTAAAATACTATAAAATAGCAGGATTAAGAGAAGATCTATGGGCTGGTGAGATGGCTCAGCGGGTAAGAGCACCCGACTGCTCTTCCGAAGGTGATAAGTTCAAATCCCAGCATCCACATGGTGGCTCACAACCATCCGTAACGAGATCTGGCGCCCTCTTCTGGAGTGTCTGAAGACAGCTACAGTGTACTTACATATAATAAATAAAATAAATCTTTAAAAAAAAAAGAGAGAGAGAAGATCTATGAGCCGGGCATGGTGGCACATGCCTTTAATCCCAGCACTCAGGAGGCAGAGGCAGGCAGATTTCTGAGTTCGAGGCCAGCCTGGTCTACAGAGTGAGTTCCAGGAGAGTGAGTTCCAGGACAGCCAGGGCTATACAGAGAAACACTGTCTCGGGGAAAAAAAAAAAAAGAGAGAGAGAGAGAGAGAAGATCTATGGCTGGGCGTGGTGGTGCACGCCTTTAATCCCAGCATTTGGGAAGCAGAGGCAGGCAGATTTCTGAGTTCGAGGCCAGCCTGGGGTCTACAGAGTGAGTTCCAGGACAGCCAGGACTACACAGAGAAACCCTGTCTCAAAAAAAACAAACAACAACGAGAGAGAGAGAGAGAGAGAGAGAGAGAGAGAGAGAGAGAGAAGATCTATATGAAAAGAAGAGAATAAAGAGATAGAAAAGCTTCCAGGGAGAATAAAACCATGGAATAACGTGAATGATAATGTCATCCATTGGGTTTCTCTCCAGCAGTTGCTGAAACAACAGTAGAACTGTATCTTAACTAGTTTAAAGGAGACGAGATAATGGGGAAGTAGTTCCGTGGTAGAGTATGTGTCTATCTCTCCAGCATGAAGCCCCAGAACCAGTTACCATCAAGGAGAAAGAAAAAAGGGAAAAAATGTAGCTGAAGAGAAGAGACGTGTGTGCCCAACGTGAGGCTGTCAATCAATCACAAAGGCAGAAGAACATTATACTACTCTGCAGACTTGTACCACCCATGCACCTGTCCTCTCAGGATGATGCTCTTCATGCTGGCCATGGTGGCACCTGCCTTTAATTCCAAGCACTTGGGAAGTAGAGGCAGGCCGAGCTCTGTGAGTTCAAGGCCAGTCTGCTCTACATAAAAAGTTCCATGGCTGCTGGAGTTACCAGATAAGACCCTACCTCAAAGGAATCCCCCCCCTGCGCAAAAAAAAGGAGAAAGAGAGAATATACACATATACACATATACATATATGCATATGTAGTGGGTTTTTTGAGACAAGGTTTCTCTGTGTAGTCCTGGCTGTCTTGGGACTCACTCTGTGGACCAGGCTGGCCTTGAATTCATAGAGATCCACCTGTTTCTGGCTCCAGAGTCTCAAAAAAATAAAAAGATAATCTAGGTGATAATACATTAACAAAACATGAGGTGATCGAGTGATAATCTCTCTCATGAGAAAGATGTTCAGAAAATCATGAAAGTAAAGTTGTGCCATACGGGTAAGGGTGTCCTCACCAAGTCCACAGCTAGTGAGTACCATACTCGGAGGTGAAAGGCCAAACATTTCTGTCAGGGGCCAAGAACAAGACAAGGACTCTCGCCTTCCCCACTGCCATTCTGCCTCTTAGAAGATGTTTCATCCAGAGAAACTAGATGAGAAGAATAATTAAAAAATAAATAAACAAGTTGAAAAAGAAGAAGTAAAATTATGTTCAGAAGTAATATGACCTTATTTCTAGAGATGTTCCAAAACAATAGGGAGCCACTAGGCTGCAGAAGCGTCAAGCTAGTTCATCAGAGAAAGACGACCGATCGACACGCAGAAGTCAGTCGCATTTGGATCCACCTGCAATGACCAACCCAAAAATGTGTCAGCACCCCACTGCTGCACTAATTATCCCACAGCAAAGCACAGAGGGGATTTTCCTTTCAAAGTCAGTGGCTCTTAATGCCACTAAATTGCACGTTAGGGATGGTTAGAATGGCAAATACTGCCCAATATATATTTACCACTGTAAAGCCCAACCAACTCCATTTTTTGAGAAGAAACTCCATTTTGTGCAAAGGGGCTAAACTCCAAGTCCAGGAAGAAAATGACAAAGTCCACTTGAGTCAGGTTACAACAGCAGGGTCAAGGAACATATAGATAACCTAAGACATCCTGCAGAAAATAGATAAAACCTAGCCATCCTGTTTGTTGAGTGGCTTTGCCCCCGTGTTTGGTTCCTGCAGACTATGCCAGAAAGGCAGTTTTAAAAATATTAACTCGCTGACCTGTGTGGAATTTCCCCAAGCTTGCTGTAACCACAATAAATACCCTGCACCCCTAGACTGGAGACTCTCACTTCTGACCTGTTAAGATGGTGATGGTAAGGGACCTTGCTCATGAGCTCCTAGTAAAGACCCCTATGTGTTTACATCAGTGGTCCTTGGGGTCCCTGAAACCTGGGCATAACAACCACAACAAATTAATCTGTGTGTGTGAGTGTGGGTGTGCACTCTCATCTTGGGGTGCGTGTTTGAAGGTCAGAGGACGAACAGTGCTGGATGCCAATCCCCACCTTCCACCTTGTTTGAGACAGAATATCATGCCGGGCAGTGGTGGCACACGCCTTTAATCCCAGCACTCAGAAGGTAGAGGCAGGCGGATTTCTGAGTTCGAGGCCAGCCTGGTCTACAGAGTGAGTTCCAGGATAGCCAGGGCTACACAGAGAAACTCTGTCTCAAAAACAAAACAAAACACAAAACAACAAACAAAAAAGAATATCTCTTGTTCACTGTTTCATACACACTAAACTGGGAGCTTCTGATCACCCAGTCTCCAGTTCTGCCTCCTAGTAGGGCCTCATTGGATGACAGGAACTTGAGTTACTTTGTCCAGCTTTTACCTGGTTTGAGAGACCAAACTTGACGCCTCAGACCTATCTAGCCATTACCTTACTCACGGAGCAATCTCCCTGGTTCACAATAAAATAATTGGTAAGAGAAGTACATAGGCTCCATGGAGCAGGCCTCTGTAAGGGGATGCATAGGCTTCTTGAACAGGCCTCTGTAAGGGGATCCACTGAGCAGGCTGTTAAACAAGAGAGATACAGAGTGGGGAAGGAGGGGCCAGCATGATACCAGACACTGTGAAGAACAGGAGAAAGAGAAGGACCAGAAAGGATGGGGAAGGTCTGAATAAACTCAGAATGACAGATTAAGAGAATATGCTGTTTTATCAGAATAATAATAATTTTACCATAATTAGGACAATTGATCATATAACATTAAGTCTAGTAATGCCATGCCTATCTTAGTTTATGGAGGATACTCTATGCTCCTTATATAAGACCATCTAATAACACACAGATCATATACTCATCATCAATAAATCTGTGATATATATATATATATATATATATATATATATATATATATTCTCTCTCTCTCTCTCTCTCTCTCTCTATATATATATATATATATATATATATATATATATATATATATATATATATATTCTCTACATATGCTGACCATATATGTATATTCTGCACATATCGGCAAATTTTCAAGCCATCTCTCTCTCTTGGGGGTGGGGTGCAGTGAAGTTTATTGATAGTATTCAAGAGAGTAGGGAGGGTTCCCTAGGCCCCTCCTGTTATTATGGGGGTCTGGGATGGAAATGGTGAGGGAGATGCTCAGTGTTGGGGGCCGAGTTGGGACAGGGACTCCTCAGCAACCGAGGGCCTCTCTTTCGCTCTCAGTGTCCTTGCTGGGGTGGGTGGTCCAGGGTTTCTTACTCCTTGGAGGTCATGTAGGCCATGAGGTCCACCACCCTGTTGCTGTAGCCATATTCACTGTCATACCAGGAAATGAGCTTTACAAAGTTGTCATTGAGAGCAATGCCATCCCCAGCATCAAAAGTAGAAGAGTGGGAGTTGCTGTTGAAGTCGCAGGAGACAACTTGATCCTCAGTGTAGCCCAGGATGCCTTTCAGTGAGCCGTCAAATGCCTGTTTCACCACCTTCTTGATGTCATCATACTTGGCAGGTTTCTCCAGGCGGCATGTCAGATCCACAACGGACACATTGGGGGGTAGGAACATGGAAGGCCATGCCAGTGAGCTTCCCATTCAACTCTGGGATAACCTTGCCCACACCCTTGGCAGCACCAGTGGATTCAGGGATAATGTTCTGGGCAACCCCACAGCCATCATGTCACAGCTTTCCAGAGGGGCCATCCGCAGTCTTCTGAGTGGCAGTGATGGCATGGACCATGTCATGTGCCCTTCCACAATGCCAAAGTTGTTGTGGAAGACCTTGGCCAGGAGGGATAAGCAGTTTGGTGGTACAGGATGCATTGCTGACAATCTTGAATGAGTTGTCATTTTCTCATGGTTCACACCCATCACAAACATGGGGACATCTGCAGAAGAGGCAGAGATGATGACCCTTTTGGCCCCACCCTTCAAGTGGGTCCCGGCCTTCTCCATGGTGGTGAAGACACCAGTAGACTCCACAACATACTCAGCACCAGCATCACCCCATTTGATGTTAGCAAGATCTCGCTCCTGGAAGATGGTGATGGGCTTCCCATTGATGACAAGCTTCCAATTCTCAGCCTTGACTGTGCCATTGAATTTGCCATGGGTGGAGTCACACTGGAACATGTAGACCATGTAGTTGAGATCAATGAAGGGATCGTTGATGGCAACAATCTCCACTTTGTCAAGTGGAGAGCAGATGGCAGCCCTGGTAACCAGGCACCCAGTACAGCCAAATTCATTCACACTGACCTTCACCATGTTGTCTACAGGACGAGGCTGGCACAGCACAAAATGTGGCTGTCTCTGGAACAGGGAGGAACAGAGAGGCGCCATTTTTCTCTTAAAGTTTCTTCTTCTTCTTCTTCTTCTTCTTCTTCTTCTTCTTCTTCTTCTTCTTCTTCTTCTTCTTCTTCTTCTTCTCTTCTTCTTCTTCTTCTTCTTCCTCCTCCTCCTCCTCCTCCTCTTCCTCCCCCTCTTCCTCTTCCTCCTCTTCTTCTTCCTCTTTCTCTTCTTCCTCCTCTTCTTCCTCCTCCTTTTCTTCTCTTTTGGCTTTTCTTTTTTTTGGGGGGAGGGGTTCAAGACAGGGTTTTTCTGTATAGCCCTGGCTGTCCTGGAACTCACTTTGTAGACCAAGCTGGCCTCAAACTCAGAAATCCACCTGCCTCTGCCTCCTGAGTGCAGGGTTTAAAGGCATGCGCCACCACGCCTGGCTTCTTTTGTTTTTTCAAGACAGGGTTTCTCTGTGTAGCCTTGGCTGTCCTAGAACTCACACTGTAGGCCAAAATGGCCTTGAACTCAGGGATCTGCCCACCTTTGCCTCCTGAGTGCTGGAATTAAAGGCACATGCCACCACTGCCCTGCTTAGTTAGGGTTTCTATTGTTGTGAAAAAACATAGTTACCAAAAGCTACTTGGGAAGGAAGGGCTTACTTTATTTTATGCTTCCAGGTAACAGTCCATCACTGAGGGAAGTCAGGGCAGGAACTGAAGCAGAGGCCACGAAGGAACACTCCTTTCTGCCTTGCTGCCCATGGCTTCTGCAGTTTTCTTTCTTATACCATTCAGGACCACTACATCAGCCACTAGGCAAGGCAATACCCACAGACTTGCCTAGAGCCCAAACTTATAGAGGCATTTTGTCAATTAAAATTGCCTCTTTTTAGATATATGTAGGTTTGTGTCCAGCTGATAAAAACAAACAAACAAACAAACAAACAAACAGCATCTGAGGCAACCATACGTTAACTTGTGGGGAAAAAAAATCAGAAATGTGTGTTTGGATGGAGAAGACCTAAACATCTGTGCTCAGGAGCAGGGAGGAAGTCACTTACTTGACAATGTACCAAACTAACAGATGGAAGAAGGAAAAATATATGCAGATTATTTAGACACATGGAACTGACCTCTGCATGAGGTATGGGAAAGGAAGACATGCTTCATTATTTCCCTAATAGAACTATTTGATTCTTTTTGTTTCCAAAACAGGGTTACTCTGTGTAGCCCTAGCTGTTCCAGAAGTCATTCTGTAGACCAGGCTGGCCTGGACTCAGAGATCCATCTGCCTCTGCCTCCCGAGTGCTGGGATTAAAGATCTGTGCCGCCACTGCCTGGCAGACCTATTTGATTTTTAACTTTGTAGATCTTTTATTTGTTGTTTGTTTGTTCTCAAAACAAAACAAAACAAAAGTCCTTCTTACTTGTGTGTGCATCTGCTTTATCAAGGGTTCTCTTTCCTGCTCACGTGGGTCAGTTTCCTGGGCTGACTGGCTAGTTTTCTGGTCTGAATGTGAACATGTGATTCACTCTGCCTGTGGATGAGTCTACAGGTGGCCTTAGTGGAGGGTGGAGAAGTCAGGCCAAAGGACAAAGTGTACCAGAGCATGACAAGTTAGGGAGAGTATTCATGGAGATACGTCTGTACCGGTTCAGTGTCTGTGTCCCCATTTTTGTCCCCAAGACTGTATCTTTTTGTTAAATTTATTTTCACTCTATTCATGGGAGTGTTGTGCATGTATGTTAAGTGGACCAAGAAGACGGTGTCCTCCAGAACTTAAGTTGCAGGTGTTTTAAGCTGCTGCATGGGTGCTGGGAACTGAACTTAGGTCCTCTGCAAGAGCAGCCAGGGCTCTTAACCAGTGAGCCTCCCAGCCCCAAGAATGTATCTTTGACCTTCATTCCCACACAGCAGAGTTCATGCAAGGGGGAGGGAAGGGAAAGGAAGAAGGAAGAAAAGCCGGGAGAAGGTGTGCATGGTGACAAAGGAGAGGCTTTTTTCTTCAGGTCACAGAGAAAGAAGGAGAAGTTCAACCATGGCGGGGGAACCATGTTGATTGTTATAGTAAGTTGGTAGATGGGTTATTAATTCCCAGTTACAGGACACACAGAAGTACCCAGAGTACAGGGCCTCAGCTGTATCATGAAAAAGTTTAAAGTATCATGAAATTAGTGAGAGCACAGATGCTTAAAGACAAAGAACTGAGGGTAGGAACCGTGAAAGCAACCGCACACTACAGAGAGTGCTGCAGCTGGGCTGGCGAGAAGGCACTTGTCACACAGGCCTGATGACTTCAGGTCGGTCCCCAGAAGCCATGTAAAAGCGGAAGGAGACAGCCAACTCCCAGAAGTCGCCTTCTGACCTCCCACTTTAAGGGCTAGTGCGATGATGGCTCATCACTTAAGAGCAGAGGACCCAGATTTGGTTCCCACCCAGCTTCTGCATCAGGCAGCACACAACCACTTTATAGTACCAGTACCAGGGGACCAGATGCCCTCTTCTGGCCTCTTCAGGTACCTGATGCATGAAGCACATATACACTCAGGCACACATTCATAGAAGATATGGAAAGAAAGGAAGGAAGAAAGAAAGAAAGAGAGAGAGAGAGAGAGAGAGAGAGAGAAAGAAAGAAAGAAAGAAAGAAAGAAAGAAAGAAAGAAAGAAAGAAAGAGAGAAAGAAAGAGGAAGGAAGGAAATCGAACCTTTGTTGACATGGAAAGATATACACGAGAAAAAAAGAAATAAATTCCTAAGACATGATAGCTGAGTAGTGTGTGTACTGAGTCAGTTTTGCATGCAGATACGTCCACTAGGGCACAGACCAAAGTCTGGAGGAGCTGTCACCATTTAATTAACAGCACATACCTCTAGAAATATGAGGGATTCTGGGTTGAGGGATCTTTCACTTTCAATCTAACATTCTTCTGTAAGCTGAAATTCTTGCATACAGTCTGTACAATCAATGCCATTGTGTGTGTGGCTTTTTTTTTTTTTTTTTTTTTTTTTTTTTTTACAGCTCTGGGATTAAGGGGAGGAGCTTGGTGGAGTCGCAGGAGTGAAAGAGGCAGAGCCCTGGCCAGAGTCCTGATTTGCTCTTATACTCAGGCCAGCTGCCTCCCCTCTCTGGGCCAGGGCCAGACACGTGCTGGTGTGTGTGCTGGGCAAGTGGTGAACTGAGGACACCCAAGAACTCTGCAGAGCCCCGGAGCCCGGGAGCCCGGGAGCCCAGGAGCCCGGGAGCCCGGGAGCCCGGGAGCCCGGGAGCCCAGGAGCACAGGAGCATGGGAACAGTACTTTTTAAGGCACTAAGCTGGACCATTAAGTTGTTAAGTGTTTTGTTTTTTTTTTTAAACAGAGTCAATGGTAAAGAGCTGTGGAAGTAGATTGTATAGCATACTCTCTTGGCAATATGCAGGGTGCTGGCTTTGATCCCCAGCACCATATAAGGTCTGGTTGTAATTAATCCCAGTACTTGAGAGGTGGAGTGGGAGAACCAGACGTTCAAAATTGGTCTCAGTTATATAGGGAGTTCCAGGCCAGCCTAGGATCTGTGGCACGCTGTTTTAAACAGAGTAAAATCAAACTCTAAACACTGAAATCAAAATCAAATACTACAGAGAGGTCACTTGGAAGATCGTGTCCCCACCTGCCTAGTTGTCTGACTCTGCGTCCTCCCCGAGTCAGAATGCCTGGCCTGGCAGCTTCACATCATTCACAAAGTATCCTTCAGTTCAGCTGAGCCCCGGTACGGTGCGGTGCCTGACCCTCAGGTTTCCGACACTCAGAGCAGGATCACCACTCCACCCCCACAGGCATTCTTCTCCCAAAATGATGTCAGGGTAGGTGAACCCTGGGTGGTTAGGCAGCAGCTCAATCAAGAGAGGATGAGAGGTGTCCAGCAATGCAGCAAGACAGAGCAGGAATGAGCTGACCGTCCCTGAAAGCCATCAAGGAGGAAGGCTGCACACACGGGCAGGCAGCTCCGCTCAGGGGAATGGTGTGAGGGAGTTGGAGGAAACAGGTCTTTTTATTGTCCATTCTCCATGTTCCAGGAAAAGGGAGAAGTGACTCAGATGGTGGCATCTGGGTGGGTTAAGTGGACAAGCCTAACTTCAGCTGGACAGTGGAAAAGGGGTGACTTCAACAGTGAAGGTGTCACAGTGTCCAAAGAGACTTAGGAGAGCCTTCGTGGAGGCTCAGGAATTCATGTGAAGCTCTGGGAGCTGGAGTCATTTGCCCAAGGTCACACAGCTTAAGTTTGTGGTTTTTAAAAGTTCGGAGGGTCCCCAGGGCACAGCTGTCCAGGAGCCAGTGGTGCAGTAACCACGGTGATTCAGTCCAGCAGTTAATGAGTAACTGGAAGGTCCCGAAGCTGGCTTGCAGCTGGCAGGACTGGGAGGCTGAACCTATGCTGGTTTGAGAGTCAGGAGAGTGGGTGACGGGTCACTCCTGCTTGGGAAAGTTGTAGGGTGAGTCAGGATTAGGTTGCAGGTCAGAAGGACGGTGCAGAGGGAGAGCACACAATTCTCCAGGACCTGCGCTGGAACCCGGGGTTCCCAGGTGAGCAACTTCCCTGTGAGCAGGGCACCTGCCTTACTCTCAGCTTACAGCCACGTCTGAGTTATTTTAACCTAGGCTAGATTCTTTCCAAACTACGCACCTTCGTTTTCATACCCTTCTCCTCCTTTTCCTCTCTAACTTCATCTTCATTTCTCCTTTTCTTCTACCCAAGTTTTCTTACTCCCTAATTCCTCTCCCCTTTCTGAAGTGAGAATTTTAGTTTCTTTAAGAACATAGGAATATCATAATAATATGTTTGCCATTTTAATCCTGAGTGTGGGATGAGATTGTCCACAGCAGCTGACTGTGATTTACCTCATGCTCTAGCAAGGCGTGGTTTTACCAGCTGTGGAGAGGTGTGATTGTTTTGTTTTGTTTTGTTTTGTGGTTGTGTGATGTTTGGAATTCTGGGGACTTGTCATAGGGTGCATAAATTATAAATGCTAGGGCCTCAGAGGCTGTGTGTGTTGTTGGTTGGTTGATGTTGCTTACTGCAGTTTATCAAGTAGTTGCGCACAAAGAAAAAAAACAAGAAGAAATTAGATACCCTGACTGTGAAGATCAAACTTGCCCCAAGGAACTCAACACCCCTAATCAGCAGGAAGTAGTCTACAGATAATGTCACCCCCTTTTCCCTTCTATTCTTTTTCTTTCCTATCAAGTGTTAGGGTTGAAAGGGTGGAATTAAGAGTTGTGGAGAAAGGTGGAAGAGAAAGTAACCCACAAAATAGCAAAAGTCTGGCTCTGGCTTTCTTCCCAGCCAACTAACTTCCTAATTTCTTCTTTCTTAATGAGCCAGCCCATCACAGATCATTTCCTCTCCACTTTCATTAATTCTGTCTAGACTCTTCTGGAGATTCTAGGCTGTGGGTTTTGGGGTCAGTTTGCTTGGGTTCAAATCCAATTTATATCACTTATTAACATGGTATCTCCATCACATCATTTCTCTTCGCCATCCCTTGGTTTCCTCCTCATTTAAATAGGGATGATAGGATTGGGGTGGCGCTTAGAGGTAGGGGACTTGGTTAGCAGTGCTGAATTCAGCCTTTAACAACACACACTACACAAACGGATACACAACTACACACACACACACACACACACACACACAGCATGGATGGCGATAGTTCCTATCCTATGGCGTTTATAGGAACAATAGAAGGCTGAGCTAGCCCTTGAGCTAAAAAGGCAGGTAAATGACATTCCAAGGGAGTGAAGGCAGACCCAATGACAGCAGATAGGAAGAGGGAACACTGGACAACATTTTTAGAGGTGGCAAATGGAGGACCCGTGAAAGGGTTAGACAGGCAGGCCATGTGGGTGGGTGGGGGGATGTTCTCAAAAGAGAGAATGTATGTTGTTCCTACCTGGCCCATCATGCAGGTCTGGAGATGTGGAAGCAAGCCTACCAAATATGAAGGCAAGTCTAAGCCGCCACAGCAGCAGGTGATGAGAGGGACCATATTAAGGGCTGGTGAGATTGCTCCCTGGGTAAAGACATTTGCCACCAAGCCTGATGACCTGAGTTTGATCTCAGGGTCCCTCATGGTGGGAGAAGAAAATTGACTCCTGCAAGTTGTCCTCTAAAACAACACACACACACACACACACACACACACACACACACACACAATGATTCCAAGTTGGGCCAGGTTGTATCACAAGACAGTAATACAGGACCACTCTGCAAAGAAGGGGTAGGGTGGGGTCTCAGTCAAGGTGACAGGAAAAGTGGGCAGTGAACATTTTGAAGGGCTGAGAATTGGTACTTTAGTAATTAAACAGTGACACTGTGAGAAATTTTCTGCAATAGTTAAAAAACAAGACCAAATAGCCTAACCTAACCACAGTGGTCGTGGCTTCCTGCCTTTGTCAGAGCTATACATGCAAATACCTGTTGTGGTTTTTTTTTCCACTTTAATAAAATGACTGCCCCAGTGCCCCCACCATTCTAAAATTTGCTTTCTCCTTGAAAATTGTATCAGCTGTGTGGCCCCATTTTTGATCCACATAGGTGTCTATAGGCAGAGGTTTGAGTTATATACATTTTCATTTTGTATGTATACCATGATAGAGCGTTCCATTCCTTGACTTCATAAGTCAAATGTGTCATGAAAACTGCCTCTATTTTTAGGCTTGTTCTAGATGTAGAGAATTCAATACTAAGAAGAGTCTGCCTTTATGAGCGGATGCTCTAGTTTGAGCGCTTGACTAGTGAAACAGTTAGAGAGCAAGAGCGACAAGGAAACAAAGCCAGAGGACAGGACAGCTCTCGTGGAGGGCTGGGGCAAGCATCAGGGTTTTCTCAGGTCTGCAGAGGCTCAGGACCAGAATCCCTGAACCCCAAATAGACCACAACACTCTGTCACTTGACATCAGTCAGCACAGGTGCCTAGAGGTACCGCTGAGACTGAGGCCTCTGCTATGTTCTTGGAAGTCAGCCGCGTGATGTCTGGAGCCACTGAACTGATTATGGGTATAGGAAATAAATGGAGACCCAAGGACTGAGCCAGGGCAGGAGAAGAAAAGAGTCCAGTAAGGGGACTGAGCCAGAAGGGACCATAGGACATCTCAGAGCAGAGTGGATAAAGGGAGAGTGACAGGTGGGTTGTCAAAGCCTCGGCTGGCTGAGCAATGAGGGCACCAGTGTCATCACTGTCACCTGAGTGGACAGTCATCCACTGTTCACTGATCCCCTGGGATGCTAGGATGAAACTTGAGGTGGGTACAGGATTGGAACAGGAAAGGAGCGAGCTGAGGAAGGCATATGACTCTAGAGGAGTTTATTGAAGAAAGAGAGAAAGAGAGAGAGAGAGAGAGAGAGAGAGAGAGTCAACCAGGATGCAAAGTGAGGACAGAGACATCATGCGTGAGTGGCTTGAGGTGTTCCTAAGTACCAGGCAGGGACACTTAGGCTGTCCTTGGCTTCTGTCCAGTGAAGACCCCATGGTGTTCTTGTTACTGAAATGTCCTTGGAAGGACATGTGTTTTGTCAACAAGCCACCTTACAGACTTGTGTATTGGTTCAACATTTCTATTTGGTGAGAAAACGAAAGACTTGATACTGTTTACTGCAGTATTCTTGGGTCAACACCTCCAGGTCCCTTGAAGTGTAGAGTCTCTAAGAATGCCTGACCCTCCCACTCTCTGTCTATCCTGTTCCCTCCCCCAAACTGACTAGCCACACAGAACGCTCTAGAAGATGGTTGCTGTGTTGATCCCATCCAGCCCCTCCTTCCTCAGAATACCTGTCCACCCCTCTGATCCCCTGTGAGGATCAGGACCCTGTGAGAACTTAATGGTCACACCTAACAGCAAGATCTTTGTGAGCTTCTGAGATGTGAGCCCTCACACAGCAAAAGAGCTGTGAACCAGCCAGGTCTGCTTTAGAGACAGTGAGCCCATGGGGAAGACCTAGGTAGTCAAGGGCTCAGTAGTCCAAGACCAAGGCCAGCTGGATGGAGAGCCAGCTCCAGCTTTCCTGAAGCATCTACAGGATATTGGCAGGTGCGTTGTTCTCCATGGCCATAGCTCAGGTCCCTGGACCTCTCCTCTAGATCACATGGTCTGTCTTTATGGTACCTGGATAGGCACATGGTTCTGACAGCATAGATAGATAGATAGATAGATAGATAGATAGATAGATAGATAGATAGATAGAATATATATATATATATATATATATATATATATATATATATATGCCTGTGTGTGTATAGTGTATAATATATACACACATACACAGGCACACACATACACACACACACAGAAACAGAGAGAGGAGAGAGAGAAAAAGAGAGAAGGAAAGAGAGAGAGAGATTATGCAACACACACCAATATGGACAGTCACACAGAGATGGACCTATACACCTATACATACATGAGGTTACATAATGTGCACATATTACTAGACACATTTCTCTTTTTTGTTTTTTTTTTCTTTTGGTTTTTTGAGACAGGGTTTCTCTGTATAGCCCTGGCTGTCCTGGAACTCACTTTGTAGACCAGGCTGGCCTCAAACTCAGAAATCCGCCTGTCTCTGCCTCCCGAGTGCTGGGATTAAAGGCATGCGCCACCACACCCGGCTACTAGACACATTTCTTATTAGAAGACAAACACATAGATACTCAAAAGCAGACTCACACACAAACATAGTAAATAGAATAGATAGATAGATAGATAGATAGATAGATAGATAGATAGATAGATATGCTGGCACATACTATACAGTGACACACTAAATGATGTCTGGGGATATTACATCCACTGCACACACAGAAAAACAATGATCAACTCAGCACAGATGCACACTTCCATGTACACATGCTGTCACACCAACACATGTACACAGTCTTATACACACACACACACACACACACACACACACACACACACACACACACACTGGCACAAATATTTGAGATCCGGAGACACAATGACACACCAGACAGGACAAAGCACATCTCTGCGCAACACCCTTGCAGAGAACACACCCTGACCTACACAGTCACGCGTACATTTTTACAGTCCTCAATGGTCTCCAGGTTCTTCTGTGACTGCTGTGTAATCCTTCATTTCTTAGGGAGAAATGGTGACCCCGGGGGAACAGAGGTCTTCCATCCCATCCTAAGAGCTGCTGGATCCTATGTGACATCACCAGTCCCCTCACTGCTGCCACTGCTCTGAGCTCTGTGCTAGGGGCACCAGGCACTGACACTTGGCTCTTGTTGGGAGAACAGAGAGAGTCTCTCTTGTCTACGGCCTGTGCTCGGCTCTAACTGCTGTGTCTCCCAGAAGCCCTGTTCTGCCTGGACTGCATAGGTATGTGGGACCCAGGGAGCTGGGGCCAGGCACAGGACGTGTTGGGGACCACCTGGGGAGGGGTGGTGATGTCATAGCCAGGCTGTGCTCCCAAAGCCTGGAGTGCATCAGAGAGGCCGGGATGCACTCCCTCTGGTGGAATTAATTCTACAACTGTGCAGGGGTTTGATAGTGCTGAGCTTCTAGATCAGCCTAGCAGGGGAACACCCTCTCGTCCCCAGAAGCTACTTTCTCTGCTGGTGGTGGCCTCTGACCTGGTGGAAGTTCCTGGCCACGAGTGAATGGGTTTCAGTGTCCCACCCGGCTACAAGAGTGGTGCCTCTAAGACCTTCCCTGGAAAACCAGTGGTCTAAGAGATGCCAGACTACATAGCCCAGGCTCCATAGCAACCAAAACTGGGGTCTTTAGATGAACAACTTGCACCTACCCTTGTGAGAGGGGTAGGGTCTAAGAGGTTCCCAGGCCCTGAATCAAATCCTAGACCGTCAGATATTTCCACTGTGCCGCTGGCTACATAGACCAGCTAGCTGCCCACTGCTTCTATCATTTGACCTCATATAGACACTGGCTACTTGGGGAATTCTGTGATTCTGGTCCAAAGTCCCCAGTGCAGCTGTTGTTAATGGACACTGGAGAAAGTACAGGGTTCAGAAGGTTGTTTTCGTCACAAAGCTTAGCCTGGGATTACCCACAAGAATTCAGGGTTGCCAGCGGAGCGAGTGGAGCCGAAGTGGGGGTGGGGGGGCGGAGCGAGCGGGGCGAACGGGGCCGACCGGAGCAAGCGAGCGGGGCAGACCAGAGCGAGCAGGGTTGACCGGAACAAGGAAAAAAAAAAGAATTCAGGGTTGCCAACATGCTTAGGTGGGAGTCTGGGAAGCCCAGTCTACATACAAAAGGTGGGACCCTAGAAAGTCCTTTTCTGAATCAAACGTGGTAGCTCATTTTTGAATTCTCACCATGTGAGAGGCTAAGGTAGTTCTAGGTCAACCTAGGATATGTAGCAAGCTCATGGGCTCCAGAGCAAGACCCTGTCTAAAACAACAGAGAAACAAAACCACATAAGGCCTTTTAAAAGACTTTGGGTACCTCACTGAGAAGTACAGGGAAATATTCAGCTTTAGGCCTGCAAAGGTCCTTCCTACTCTGGCCATCTTGGAGTTCTGGAACTCCATGAACCTCAAGGGTTTTCCTATCCTGGGTGTCCCCAGCCTTTGCAGAGACTGTACCAGGCAGGGGTCACCCTATCTGTCCCTGTTCACCCCACTGAATTGTTTGGTGAGAAAGGCTGGGCTGGCAAATGTCATTTGTCTCACCCATACATGAACTGCTGGCCTTTGGGGTGGGAGCTGCTACTAAGGCTGGATTAGAAAGGCCAAGGAGGCAGCCCTGCCTGGAGGCTAAGCTCCATCATTCCTGTTCTTCCCTGTGCACCCCCAGAGCCTACCTGATCACAGCTGCAGAATGGCCTCCAGCCCAGTTGGAGTTCCTAGCCCACAGGTAAATGATCCTCCCAATGCCCAGCACCCTGCACCAGGGACTCACTTTCTCCCACGGCTGAGGAAATCTGTGGAGATCCTGGCGTGGCTTTCCACCAGAACTTGGATCTTCCAGGTTACTGCGGGTTCACTGGGATGGCCATTTGCAAGGAAAAGTGAAGAGAGATTTAGCTGGGGGTTATAAGAAGTAGATTTGGTTAGAAAAAAAATTATGAGGTTGGTTTTGAAAATACATAGGTTCAAGTCCCACCCTGGCTACCTGTAAGGCCTTGAGCAACAACTCTCTGGCTTTTTTTTTTTAAAGATTTATTTATTTATTTATTTATTTATTTATTTATTTTATGTATATGAGTACACTGTAGCTGTACAGATGGTTGTGAGCTATAATGTGGTTGCTGGGAATTGAACTCAGGACCTCTGCTAGCTCTAACCCCACTTGCTTGGGCCCTGCTCACTCCGACCCAAAGATTTATTTATTATTATACATAAGTACACTGTAGCTGTCTTTAGACACCCCAGAAAAGGGCATCAGATCTCATTACTGATGGTTGTGAACCACTATGTGGTTGCTGTGATTTGAACTCAGGACTTTTGGAAGAGCAGTCAGTGTTCCTACCCACCGAGCCATCTCACCAGCTCCCATTTTCTTTCTTTATAATTGTCGTGATTTGTTAGGAGAAGCAAGTTTGATGTGAGTGCTTAGATGGAAGAGCGGGTGGGCACAAGGGACAAAAACCAAAAGAAGAATGGGGGGTGGGGAGGGTGGGATGGGGGTAAGCTGGTAGTGATGTTGGCAGAGCTGGGGCCTAGGTCAAAGGAAGGAGAGGAGGGTTGCCGATCTTCACTGCTTCTTTCTTTATGTCTTCAGCCCTCTAGGGCCAGTGGGAACATCAACCTGGGGCCGTCAGCCAACCCAAAGTGAGTTCTGGTTTCGAAGACAAAATTCCTCCCTGGCTGTCTCAGGGCAGGTTCTCGGTAGAAATGAAATCTAAGGTCCCTGGTGTTGCTCAAAACCTTTGCCAGCTGGCTCAGCATCCCTCCTCCCCTACGCCCACTGGCCCATTCGGCTGCATCTCTCATTAACTTCCCTGCTTTGACCCAGGTTGAGCCTCCTGCCTGGAATGACCCCCAAACATCTGCAGTGTCAGCAACTCTCCAGACCCTTCTCCTACTGTGGGTGGGGGTGGGGTAGGGTTGGGGGTGAGGGGCAGATGGGCAGACTGCAGTTTGCTCCGTGTACCTGATTTGCCTCTCCGGGTATTAACTGGTCTGGGAGCTGGGTGGGTGTAGGGGGAGGTGTGTAAGGCCGAGTCTTTTAAGTTACTTCAGGCTGTGAGGATCGTTCTTCACTGGCCGAGCCATGAGGCTCCTACCAAGCCACCTGCCTTTTCCAGGTCTGAAGTTAACCAGAGTCCCGGCTTCCTGAGCGTCCAAAGGCTAATCTGTGCTCTTTTCCTGTTCACAGTGCCCGACCCACAGACTTCGATTTCCTCAAAGTCATTGGCAAAGGGAACTACGGGAAGGTAAGTAGGGACCTCAGGAGGCTGGGGTCGCTCCCTCTGCAGCCTTCTACCTACTGTCTTCAATTAGCATATGTAATCGAAGACTCACACACCTGCAGAATAAGTGTGGGGGCTGCCAGGGGAACCCCATCATCCCTGAAGTCTTGTGTCCTTACTTTTTGCAGGTCCTACTGGCCAAGCGCAAGTCGGACGGAGCCTTCTATGCAGTGAAGGTGCTGCAAAAGAAATCCATCTTAAAGAACAAAGAGGTACCAGAGCTCCGGAAAGCTCACTTTCCTTCCTGCTTCTAGGAGGCTTCCCAAGACGGTCACATCGCCGATAGGCCTATAGGGAACAACTCAGAAAGTCCAGCGGCACACAGGACCCTAACCTTCCTAGAGGAAGGCAGGCTAAGCCATCTCCCTAGAAGCCCCATGGAGGATGCAGGGTCTTCTGAACTCTGCCCTCTCTAGGTAGCAGGCTCCCAAGTGCGCACTGTGGGCTCACACCATGCCCTCTTCAAAGATCCCTTCGGCCTGTCCAGCTTGGAAGGGAGGTCTTACTGAATGGATGCTGACAGTAAACAGCATGGGCTAGGGAGATGGCTAAGGCAATAAAGTACTCTCTGTGCAAGCATGAGGACCTGAGTTTGATCCCCTAGAACCCACATGAAAGGCTAAGAATGACAGCATGTCTCTAATCCTAATACTGAAGATAGGTCCAGTGAGACCCTGTCTCAAAGACTATGGAGGAAAGGGGCTGAGAGTGGCATTTGTCATCAACTTATTACAGCTGCTCTCAGACACACACAAACACAGAACAGGGAGGAGGTAGGAAGGGAGGGGGCAGGGCTTTTCAGATGGATAAAATAGCAGGATCAAAGTCACAAGTCTCGCCATAGTATACGTTTTGCTTGTTATCCCAGGGCAGGGGTTTCTGGAGTTTACACTAGAAACTAGTCTGAAGTGGCTGGGGCTAAGGCTCAAGACACTGACTTCTAAGTACAAGACAAGGAGCCTGGGGACAACTGAGAGCTCACGTGGGTATTTGAACCAAGGCAAGGAGAAAGTGGTGGGCAGGACACCTCCAGAAGCAAGGTCACCTGGAATGTCCCGAACTGTGACACGGACCCCGGTCTGTGACTCCACAGCAGAGCCACATCATGGCAGAGCGCAATGTGCTACTGAAGAACGTGCGGCACCCCTTCCTCGTGGGCCTGCGCTACTCCTTCCAGACCCCGGAGAAGCTCTACTTTGTGCTTGACTATGTCAACGGGGGAGAGGTGAGTGGACCGTGGGAGGGGAACCGGCTTCGCGCATGCCCACTGTATACCCCCACCGCATCCCTACCACAGACCCACTTGGTAGCCCAAGGAACGGAAGCTCAGCCCAGTCTCAAGACAACCCAGTCTGTAGCAAGTGGGTCGTCTTCACCCCCGCTGCTATACTTTCCTGCCTTTCCCATACAAGGTGGCCCAGCCTCACTCTCAGAGACTTCAGGAAAGGTCACTGCCAAGAGAAATGTGTGGTCATTGTTTCCAATACTGCCGTTCCCCACACCCAGGGCACAGGGTAAGAGATAACCCATCACTACCATTTTTCTTTTTAAATCTTACTTAGCTGGGCAGTAGTGGTGCATGCTTTTAATCCCAGCACTTGGGAGGCAGGCAGAGGCAGGTAGATTTCTGTGATTTTGAGGCCAGCTGGTCTACAGAATGAGTTCCAGGATAGCCAAGGCTACACAGAGAGACCTTGTCTTGAAAATCCAATGGGGAAAAAAGATAAAGTAAAAAGATAAAAATCATATTTATTTTCATGTATGTGTATTGTACACACACATTTTTATGTGCAGGGCAAACATTCGAGTGTGTGTGCATTTGCACATGGAGGCCTGAGATTGATGTCAAAAGTCACCCCCTAGTTTCTCTTCCATCTTTTTCATCAAGTCAGGGTTTCTTTTTTTTTTTTTTTTTTTTTTTTTTGGTTTTTCGAGACAGGGTTTCTCTGTGTAGCCCTGGCTGTCCTGGAACTCACTTTGTAGACCTCAAACTCAGAAATCCGCCTGCCTCTGCCTCCCGAGTGCTGGGATCAAAGGCGTGCGCCACCATGCCCGGCAGGTCAGGGTTTCTTAAGCAAGCCCAGAGCTTGACATTGTAGCTAGTCTTGCTAGCCAGCTTGCTCTGATGTTCCTCTCTCTCCATCTTCTGAGGCTGGAATTACAGATAGGCAGCCACAGCCACATGGCATTTAAATTGGTCTCTGGGGATTTGGACTCAGGTCCTGTCTTAGTGTTTTACTGATGTGAACAGACACCTTGACCAAGGCAACTCATAAGGACAACATTTAATTGGGGCAGGCTTACAGGTTCAGAGGTTCAGCCCAGTATCATCAAGGTGGGAGCACAGCAGCATCCAGGCAGGCATGGTGCAGAAGGAGCTGAAACTTCTACATCTTTCTTCATCTGGAGGCTGCTAGCAGAATATTAGCTTCCAGGCAGCTAGGATAAAGGTTTTAAAGTCCACACCCACCGTGACACATCCACTCCAACAGGGCCACACCTTCTAATTGTGCCACTCCCTGGGCCAAGCATATACAAACCATCACAGGTCCTCATGCAAGCACTTTAACCACCGAGCCATCCTTATGTCATTGCCTAAGAAGAGACCTGAGCCACCTGCTAAACCCAAAACAGGGCACAAACTTGGGCTTGGCTTTGTCTCCCTGAACAAGGGGCAAGATTTAGTGGGGCTCTCGTCTGCTGCACCAGGTTTCACCTGTAACCAAATATTGTTCAGCCTGAATCCAGCAAGGGAAGCTTTATCTTGAACATCCCTAAATGATGGCTTTGCAGCTCACAAAGCAAACCAAACAGGGAGATCTAAGCTGGGCTGTGTGACGTCCTAATGCTTGGGTGGGAGGAAAAACATAATACCTCTCACACCTATAATCCCAGCATGTGGGCTACAGAGGTAAGAGGATTGTGAGTTCAAGGCCAGTCTGGGTCACATAGAGTCTACCTCCTGCCCTACCACCACCACCCCCAACACACACATGCAAAGTATGTCTTGAACTACCTGGTTTCAAGTTCCAGCTCTGCCACCTCTGAACTGTGGGACCTTAGACAAATCACTAAACTCCTCCTCCTCTGACATGAAATGGGCATCACAGTAGAGATCTTGAAGATGGTCATGAGGATTAAATAAGAGGCATGAAGGGGCATGACTTGTAGTGTGGAACACAGTAGCTAATTAATTATGCTGCCTGATTGGAGCCTCAGAGAGCCCAGGTGCCTAGAAGGGTGGAGTCAGCATGCAGTCTATTGGTTTGCATACACTGCAGTTTAGAATAGGGCCAGCGGCCTGCACAGAGGAGAGGGTCTTGATGGACCTCTGTCTCGTGTGCCAGGAGCTGGAATCCAGCTGCCATCTCTCTCTCTCCTCTCTCCTAGCTCTTCTTCCATCTACAGCGGGAGCGCAGGTTCCTGGAGCCCCGGGCCCGGTTCTACACTGCAGAGGTGGCGAGCGCCATTGGTTACCTTCACTCTCTCAACATCATCTACAGGTGAAGCCTGCTCTTAGCTCACGATCAGCCCCAGAACCTTCTTGCTCCACCAGACAGGGATTGTGTGGGCGTGATGTCCCGATGACCTTGGTCGGTTAACGGAGGAGGGCTCCCCTCCTTTGTTTTGGGAACTTTTCTAAGGCTGTCCTCCATTTTCAGAGTCAAGCCGACCTCCCTGGGTTCTCCTTATTCTTTTGTGGGAGCTTCCATGAGTCGTTCTCCTGCTAGGACCAGAGTCCCCAATTCACTCAGTTAAATGGCTGTTTTTTCTTATTTTCTGCAGAGACTTGAAGCCAGAAAACATTCTCTTGGATTGCCAGGTATGTGAGGTGTGTGTGTGTGTGTGTGTGTTTATGCATTAAGCTCAGATCTATGTTCTCTACACATGGTCTGTATACATTGGTACTTATGTATTACATATGTATGTATATGGTAACATTCATTCTTGTGTGTGTATGTGTACATATGTACAGGAGTCTATATGCATGTGCAAATATCATTGTAGATACATATATATCATATACATATACAATACACATTCACATACACATACACATGTAACTGGCACTGTGGTTGCAAGAGAAGCCTCACCAAACCTCACAAGATTGCTCTTTAGGATGGAAATAAATTGAGACAAGAAGATTTGGGCTTCCATGACCCTCAGCGCTCAGTTGCTGGATGTGGATTGTCCTCTAGGGGGCAGCATAACGTTGGAAAAGAGTATGGTCCTAGCGGTGCAGAGAGGATTAAAAGCATGGCAGCTCCAGGAGTCTGATAGTATCTAAGGAGTCTGAAAAGAACCCCTCAGAGCCGGGCGTGGTTGCGCACGCCTTTGATCCCAGCACTCGGGAGGCAGAGGCAGGCGGATTTCTGAGTTCGAGGCCAGCCTGGTCTACAGTGTGAGTTCCAGGACAGCCAGGGCTATACAGAGAAACCTTGTCTCGAAAAACCAAAAAAAAAAAAAAAAAAAAAAAAAAAAAAAAAAAAAAAAAAAGAAAAAAGAAAAAAAGAACCCCTCAGAATCTATGGAGTCTGATAAGAGCCCCTCGGCATATATGGAGTCTGATAAGAGGTCCTCAGTATCCCTCTACCTTCTCCATCCTCACACCCGCCGGTGGGCTTGTCAGACTTCAGCCCTCCATCAAGTGGACTGTTACCCAGCGAGAACATCCTGGAGTTGCCACTGTTGTAGGCACGGGCCTGAGTCATGATAAACTAGATAAGATGGCAGAGTGCCATGTCCCCGGCCAGTGCCCTGAGGTCTCCTGGCATCCAGGCCATGAACTCCGAGTCTGCATAAAGCACGCAGCTTGTGCCTCCTCACCATACTCCACAGCCACGGCTCTAGGGCGTGGAGTTTGAGTTTTGGCTGCGTCTCTCCCCCACAGGGTCATGTGGTACTGACCGATTTCGGCCTTTGCAAGGAATGTGTAGAGCCTGAGGAGACCACGTCCACCTTCTGCGGCACCCCTGAGGTATGTGGAAGATCTGTGGAGAAAGCAGACCAGGAATGGCTGAGCTCACAGACAGCAGGCTACAGCAGAAGGGTCTTGTTTCATTCTCCCTGGCTTGTCCACCCCCCACCCCCACCCCCACCCCAGCTCGTCCCTGAGTCAGCGCTGTGCTGAGTCTTCCTTGTGAGTGCCAGGGAACCAGCTGTGGGGAACCCAGCTACCTCTGGTGAATCCAGCTGCTGCCCAATGGAAATAGGTCAACTCTGGCTGGATGTGGGGTTGCACGCCTGCAATCCTAACACTTGGAAAGTGAGGATAGGAGATGGAGATCGGGAGTTTGAAGCCAGCCTTATTATAGAGTCGGTTCCAGGTCAGATGGGAACTTCAGGAAACCAAATACATGTAAACCTTATTGATTGATTGATTGATTGATTGATTGTGGTTTTAGGGATTGAACTCAGAGCCTCAGGCATGCTAGGAAACTATATATTAAAAGGGTAAAATCGAGCCGGGCGTGGTGGCGCACGCCTTTGATCCCAGCACTCGGGAGGCAGAGGCAGGCGGATTTCTGAGTTCGAGGCCAGCCTGGTCTACAAAGTGAGTTTCAGGACAGCCAGGGCTACACAGAGAAACCCTGTCTCGAAAAAACAAAACAAAAGAAAACAAAAAACAAAAAAACAAAAAAACAAAAGAAAAGCAAAAGAGATGGGAATCAGGTTGTAGCTTGATGGTAGAGCACTCATCAAGGCCTGGACTACATTCCCAGCACCTAATACATGCACAGAATGAGAAGGAATGAGCAATGCTGGGGCATCCTGGCACATGCTGCTAAGCCCTGGGGCATCCTGGCACATGCTGCTAAGCCCTGCCTTTGAAAGGTGAGGCAGGTGGATCTCTGTGAGTTTGAGACCAGCCTGGACTACATAAGAAGTTAGGTCTTGTCTTGTTGTGTGTGTGTTTAAGGAGAAATTGGTGAAACTAATTTTAATAATATATTTTATTTCACTTGATATATCTCAAATATTCTCATTTTAAAATACATTCAGTATAGATTTGTTAAATATGTCTGTCAAGACGCTTAATATGTAAGGGCATGTTTCGCCAAGCATAAGGATCTGAGTTCAATGCCCAGAACCCACGTGGTAGGACAGAACTGATTTTTCTAAGTTGATCCTCTGACTCCCCCCGGCCCCCATCTGTGTGTGTGTGTGTGTGTGTGTGTGTGTGTGTGTGTGTGTGTATGTATATATGTATATGTATATATATGCGCACACACGTACACACAAAAGTGTAAAAATCTGTAATCCCTACCCTCACCCTCATTGAGAGGGTAATGCAGGGGGGTTGTAAGATACTACCTCAAGATAATAATTAGGGCTGCCTGGCATGCATGAGGCCCTGAGTTCAACCTCCAAGACCACAATCAGTCAGTCAGTCAATCAGTAAATATTGCATGTCTGAGCAGGAATTCACGTCTATCTGACTTGCCTTGGGTTTAAAACCTTCCCTTGAATATCTACCAGTCTTGAAGCAGGAGGGCTACTGTAGCTTGAGCAGGCTTCAGAAGGAGCAAAGGATTGAGGCTGCAAAATGGAACTGCTCCTCTCTGTTTTCCCTGGGGCAGGACCTTAGAGCCTCCCTGTGTGTCTCCATCAGCTAGCTGCAGAGTTGTTCTGGACCTTCAGATGGGGTCCTCCCATTGGTACTCGGGGAGCTAATGTCAGGCAACCTCTCCTAGCAAGGACCATTAGCTATGTTTGTACATGGGGTACCTACTGAATGATTCTGATCCCCCCAAAGCCTGGCAACAGTCAGTCCTTTCTTAGGTACAACTAGCAATAGGGGGTGGGGGATATGGAATTGTAACTGATGTAGGAGATACTCCTTCTTCTAGGAATGTCGCTGCTCAAGACCCAGACACACAGACAGACAAGAGTTCCTACCTTTGCTCCTGTGTCCCCAGTAGGGACTCCATGTCTCCATGTCCCTTTTTCTACTCATGTGTGTGTGTAGTATGGGCACATACTCATGTGTATATGGAGAGGTTCATGTGCACATGCGTATAGAGGTCGGTAGTTGGTGTCAGGTGCTTTCCTTAATCACTCTCCAAATTATTTTTTGAGGCAATGTCCCAAACTGAACCTGGAGTCCATCCATTTGGCTAGGCTAGCTGGTGATCCACTTGTGCCTACCCCAACCCTATGCCATGTCACTGGAGTTACAGATATAAGCCATCTCACCTGGCTTGTGTGTGACTCCTGGGGATTTGGATACAGGTCCTTACGCTTATATACCTACCATGTCTCCAGCTATCACTTTGATCCTGTCTTTATTTAAGGATAAGGAAGTCAAAGTTCTGACAGATCAAGTGCTCTTTCTAGACCCATCCACTGAAGCCGGCTCAGAGCTGTATGGTTCTCTTTCTTTCCATAGACCCATATAGTCCTTCAGGGTAGCTGTTTCTGTTGCTGGGACTCAGTTCCTTAGCAGCAAAGAGGTCACCAAGTCCTTGGCACAGGCAGAAACACAGCACTGCCTCAGTTTCTTTTCCTGTGCCAGACATGGCTGGCTGCCTGGCATGTTCCCATCAGTATGGCCTAGAATGCACCCCTTTCTGCCCCTCCCCCTAACATTAAGGTTTCCAGAACAAGGGTGTGCCACATTCCTTTAGCTTTGTCCCTTTGTCCCCTTGATGCACTACAAGGTACTGTCAGGGTTGTCCCAGTCTTAGGACATAGGTAGTCTATAGGTGACCATATACAAATAAGAAGTTATGGCTGCTTCTGAACTGCAGACCTGACTTGGAGCGTAGATCACAGACAGGTTGCAGTTCCCTTAACCCATTTTTCTGGTACTCTTGTGAGATGTACAATGTGCATAACCATGCAGGGCAGTCATGTCTGATCTCCAGTATGCCCCAGTGCACTGCAAAGGACCCTCACCAGCCAGACCTCTAGTGAGCAAATATTGATGACCACAGGAGAAGCTATGACATTCTGATGACAGGAACAACCTCTGTGATGTTCTCCTTTGAGCGCCTTGTTTATAGATAGAGAAACTGAGACTGGGGGGGGGGTCCTCAAATAACTATACTTCCTCAACAGTACTTGGCTCCAGAAGTGCTTCGTAAAGAGCCTTACGATCGAGCAGTGGACTGGTGGTGCTTAGGGGCAGTCCTCTATGAGATGCTACATGGCTTGGTGAGTGACAGATATGTCTACAGGGCACATGTGACTTGGGAAAGCTGAGGGTGGTCCCCAGTTTATATAGCTTACTCTAGCTTTGTGTGGGAAATTAAATGAGCTATCTATCCACCCTGGGGAATAAAGATACAACACAGTCTTTTTACAGAGTATAGAGTTACTTTTACTTTACCAAGAAGGAAACTAAGACTGAAAGGTCACAGTGCTGGTAGATTGGGAGCCACCATGGACTGTATGCTTAGATGGAAGCCTGTGTATACCTTCCTGAGGCTGGCTTTCCTCTGGCCTGGGTTCTCCAGCAAGGCACGGTGCTGCAGAAAGAGTCAGCTCTGAGTAGGCATAAGAATCAGTGGGTGGTGGAGCTGAAGGAAGAGCCAGGAGGGGCAGACTAGAAAGTAGTTTAGAGCCCTGCCTGCTCTTAGCTCTATGGTTTAATGGTCTCCAGCCTTGTCTACTGTAATCTGCCAAGTTGTAGCCTCTGGCAGAAGATGTCTGTGAGGTCAGGAAGAAATGGGAAAGTTGAGAGTAAAATACTTGGTGCACAGGTGGTCTAAGAACCTCCTCAAGCTCCCATGGATGGGGAAAGCCTGTGACTTCTCACCAATCCTTTGTTCTGGGGGTCCTTTCTCTTTCTGCCTGCCCCAGGAGCTGTAGCCCTGGACACAGGGCTGGACAAATCCTCCGGGCTATCCCAGCTTGCTCTAACACTCTATGAGACCCCTTTCCATGGCTTTATGGCTGAAGCTTTTCTTCCTTTTCTCCCCAGCCTCCCTTCTTTAACACAGATGTGGCCCAGATGTATGAGAACATTTTGCATCAGCCTCTACAGATCCCTGGAGGCCGGACAGTGGCTGCCTGTGACCTCCTGCAAGGTCTTCTCCATAAGGACCAGAGGCAGCGGCTAGGCTCCAAGGAAGATTTTGTAGGTGGCCAAGCAGAAGAGCACTGGTCCCTTCCTGCAGAGACAGCTCAGAAGTACCTGGGGTGGGGCTGTCTTCTGCTGCCCTGTAAATCTAGGGGCTGCTAGTGCATTTTCTAGAAGTTACCTTTCTGCCTGTTGATCTCTCTCTCTCTCTCTCTCTCTCTCTCTCTCTCTCTCTCTCTCTCTCTCTGTCTCTCTCTCTCTGTGTCTGTCTGTCTCTGTCTCTCTCTCTCTCTCTGTGTGTCTGTCCCTGTGTGTGTGTGTGTGTGTGTGTGTGTGTGTGTAGGGAAGTAGTTGAGGTCAAGTGTCTTTTCCAATTGTCTACTTTATTTCTTGCGACAAGGTTTCTTGCTGAACCTGTAGCACACTAGTTGGCTATACTGGCTGCCCAGTAAACCCCGGGGAGCCTCCTGTCATTGCCTCCTCAGCTCTGAGATTAGAGAGTATGCCCTCATTCTTAGCCTTTACCTAAGTGCTGGCCATCCAGACTTAGGTCCTAGGATAGACAATAAGAGTGTACGGGGATTGTGCCATTTCACACTGGCATGGCTGGTATGTCCTCTCTAAAGAGGTGACAAGTTGAACTTGGAATGTGAGGAGCCATGTAAAGAACCAAAAGAAGGCTTCCCAGCTGTAGGCACAACACGTGCAAGAGTACTGTGGTATGAACAGGGAGAATGGCAAGGAGCAGAGTGTGCTTGTTGAGCAGAGGAGAGATATGATCTAAGTGTTCTAGAAGCTTCCTTCTGCTTCTGTGCAGAGGGTACTGCACAGATATTTTGCTTTTCACAGATATCTGAACAATTTACATTGCTAGACACCTGCTGGACACTTAAGATAGTAAGACAAATAATTCACAGAAATCATAATCTGTTCCCTTGACACATACATGTTTCTTTAAAAAAAAATTAAGGCATCACTTTAAAGACAATCTTATTGATTACTCCCTGTAAGATAAATTCGGGGCCAGCAAGAGAGTTTGGGTGTCAGATGCCTGCTATCAAGCCAGACAACCTGAGTTCAGTCCCCAGGATGCAGATGGCAGAAGGAAAGAACTGACTCTCCGAGGTTGTTCTCTGACCTCCACATGTGGCAGAGGCAGGCAGGCTCCAGGCTGGCCATGGCTGTATAGTAAGACCTGAATCAAGCAAGGAGGAAGTGACAGCAGTCCAGACAGCACCAGCATCTAAAGGATAAGTTTCAGGACTGTCCCCTCTATGATAGCACAGCTTTTGACCCATGTCTGTCATAGAACGTGGGTTTGTAAGCATTATATACACTAAAAGATCTCCATGCCAGGTACTGTGACATGTGACAACACTTTGGTAATTTGCCTATTCTTTCCCACAGCCAGCTTAAAGATCCAGACCTCTGTGAAGACAGATCCCTTCCTTCCAAAGAGGAGTTTGCATCTTAGAACATGCCTGTGACTCTTTAGATAAACTATGCTGTGTTCACATAAATTAAACCTCTGGAAGGCTAGACTGATGCAAGGAGTTGCAGAACTGTTCAGCGTGAAGCAGACAGAGGGAAGGCCCTGCTGGAAGGGGAGGGGGTTTAGAAAAGTAGTAGGTAGTTATACCCAGGACTCACTCCTAACTTCTGGGTCTCTGGAAATCTGCAGTTTTTCTTGGGCCTTTACTCCTCATGTCTTCATAAGTGAGTGGGTTTGTTCTATTTCTCTGAATTGCAGTACGGTACAGTATGGGTCCTGAGATCTAACCGTGGAAGGTACCTGTGCTGTAGGAAAGAATTTGGGTTCAGATGATGTGGGAGGTGATATGTCTGTTGACAGAATGCTCTCTTGCTTGAGCAGACTAGCCAGAGCTGCAAAGGTCTATCTAGTTGGTGGCTAATAGTGAGTACCAGTTGGGGCACAGCTATGGCGAGGACCGCTTCTGACCAGTATCTTCTTCCTGCAGCTGGACATAAAGAACCACGTGTTCTTCAGTCCCATAAACTGGGATGATCTGTACCACAAGAGGCTGACTCCACCCTTCAACCCAAACGTGGTAAGCAAGCACAGAATTCTCTCCAGATTTTGGCTTCTGGAGTCTCAGAATCTAGGTCAACTCCCACCACCTAGGCTTGTTCTTGGGACAAGTTCATTGTCATTTGATTATGTCTGGATGCTTTCTCCTCCTGGAGTTTTCTTTGCTGGCCTGTTTTCTTCTCTTTGATATGCAGTTTTGAAGTGTCACTCTTGTCCACTCTGACAAGTCTGGCTTGTCACTAATCCTGACTAACAGAGAGACTGCAGACTCCAGGTCTCACACAAGGCCACCAGTCTGAGACACTGCTTGTTGGGGACTAGATTCTAGCACCAGATTCTTTTTTTTTTTGCTTGCTTGTTTGTTTGTTTGTTTGTTTGTTTGTTTTATGAGACAGGGTTTCTCTGTGCAGCCCTGGCTGTCCTGGCACTCACTTTGTAGACCAGGCTGGCCTCCAACTCAGAAATCCGCCTGCCTCTGCCTCCTGAGTGCTGGGATTAAAGGTGTGCGCCACCAGGAAGCACCAGGTTCTTGATAAAAGTGATCAGATAGGATATAAAGTACAGGGTCCTGTGATATTACTTGCTTTTTGGATTTTATTTTTTTTCTTGGGAATGGAACTGAGCCTCACATGCTAGGTAAGTACTCTATCACTGAGTTACACCCCAGTTTTTTTCCCCCTTGAGACTTAAAAATTACAGTAAAGATAGTATGGTGACATTTTTGTGAAGATTTGATAATAAAAGAACAAAGAAAGTTATAAATCAAGGCACTCTTCAGATATTCTAGGTGGGTTACAGCAAAATAGAGAAGTCTTTGCCATAAACCTTAGTACTTCCTAAAGACATTCTTAGAGTCTTTTATACATTCCAAAGATTTTATCTGTTAGCCATAGGATGCTAGGTCAGAAGCAGAGGTGGGTAAGGAATCCTGATGAGGGTGAGGAAAATTGTAATTAGGCTTGAGACCAACAACGTTCCAACCTCTCCATAATTACTGGTTTTAATCAGTTAATCAGACTGATGGCAGGTAGAGTTCCTTTCAGAAACATTGGCTCAGATGAGGGAATGCTCACACAATCCTAGGAAGAGAAACAGGAATTTACAGTGATCTATGGTCCTTCAAGTAAGACATGCAGGAGGACTCCTGGTTCTGCTATTACTGATGAGACCCTTGTACACATTTCTTTAGTACCATGCTCTTCATTTGTAGAAACCGGAAACTAATTGGTTGTCAAGAGAGAGCTACATAGCTTATGTTAGGCAAGGAACATGAGAGGATTTCACATTCTGGTCCAGGAACTCTGAGCCTGGGCTGGACCACTGCACCCTGTGGCCCTTCTGAGAAGCTGGAAGCCATGGCTCCTTTGTTTCCCCAGTCCAAGACCTGCAGGCTAAAATCAAGCAGACCTGCAGTTCCTTCCGCCACTCCTTCACCTGCTTATGTCATAAACCCCAGAAGCAGTGCCTCCTCTACAGGAACACAGCATTGCTTTGCTCCTGCCCTCTAAAGTCAAACTATTTAAAGATATATTTATTTATTTTGATTGAGTACATATGTAGGTGGTTATGTGCAGGCCAGTATGGTGCAGGGACCAGCGGAGGCCAGAAGAGGGAATCAGATCCCCTGGCAATGGAGTTACAGGTGGTTGCGTAGCTTTCCAGAGGGTGCTGGAAGCCAAACTTAAATCCTCTGCAAGAGCACCAAGCACTCAACTGCTGAGCCATCTCTCCAGGCCCTCAACAAGCTTCTATCTGGAGTCTATGGGTTTTTCAAGAGTATACCAGGCCAGCATTTATCTGTCGAGCCTCAATTTGTGGTTAGCACTGAAACAGCCCTCACTGATGGTCTGGAATTTCTTACTTGTGGTTCTTTTGAGTCCTCTTCATCTCCATCAAGCTATTTCTGAGTTTGTGTATACGTATGGCGGCCCCAGAGTACCAAGAGAGACAACTCCCAAGGTACCTTTTTCAAGCTTGATTGGGTGGTCACATGACTAGCCCATGTTGAAAAGATAGAAATATATATTCTATCCCTGGAGTAGAAATGGAGAATCTATTATTCTTCCTTCCTTCCTTTTTCTTTCTTTTCTTTTCCACTTCTTCCTCCTCCTCCTCACCCTCCTCCTCCTTTTGAGACAGGGTCTGACTATGTATCTCTGTCCCTGGCTGTCCTAGAACCCTTTATGTAGGTAGACCAGTAGACCAGGCTGTCCTGAAACTCACAGAGAACCACCTGTCTCTGCCTCCCTAGTCTTAATAGGATTCAAACACTATGGCCAGCTCTGTGTCTTTTTAAAGACAGGAACTTATGAATACCTGGATAACCTCAAACTTACCTTGTAATCAAGGATAACCTGGAAGTTCTAATCCCTCTGCCTCCCCTTCCTAAGAGGTGGGATTTTAAATGTGCACCACCATACCTAGCTTGTCTGTGATCATTTTTGTTGCCCATTTCCCTTTATAGATCTCCCTCCAATGAAGCCTAGCAGCCCCAGTCTCTCTACCATATTATCTTATTTTGTCTCTATTATCTAGGACTTTATCAGTCCCCTAAATGATCCTCCTGTTTCTCCTGTCATATTCGGTCCTTGAAAGTAGAGGTTCCTTCTGTTTTGTCCTCCATTTTTCCCAGTGCTGAGCTGAGCGTACAATAAGCATTTCGGATGTATACAACACTAATGACGTGTCTGAGGATTAGTATGGAGCAAGCGTGAGACACTGTTACATATGAAGGACCAGGAGGCACTGAAACAGGAAGGCCTGACACCCCTCTCCCAGCTCTGGGATCCTTAGTTGGCTCTGATCCCTGCTTCCCTTCTTAACCTCTACTGACAGGAAGGACCCGCTGACTTGAAACACTTTGACCCAGAGTTCACCCAAGAAGCTGTGTCCAAGTCCATTGGCTGCACCCCTGACACCGTGGCCAGCAGTTCTGGGACTTCGAGTGCGTTCCTTGGATTTTCCTATGCACAGGATGATGACGACATTTTGGACTCTTGAGAGACATGCACTTGGAAAGCCACCAAGCCCAGCCAGCACCTGTGGGAACTACCTTCTGCTGCACTAAGACACCATGAGTTCCAAAGAAGAGAGACACAATGGCTCAGAGAAGAGGGGGGTGTTTTCCATCACGTGAAAGAACAGTTCAGGGCTCAGACTGGCTGGAAAGGCTCCCAAGTACCCAGCCATCTGCGGTTCTGACTTGCCCTTCTTGAGAAATGACTTCTGTGCTTGGTTTTTCGTTTTTGTTTTGTTGTTTTGTTTATTGTTGCAAAGGCAGTGACAAAATATGTGAGAAAAGTAAAGAACATCTATTTGGGCTCACAATTTTAGAAGGTAAAGCCCATAGTTGGCTCATCTATTGCTATGGTCTTCAGCCAAAGCTGCGTAATCTCGCTGGAAGGAGTGGCTTGCCTTGTGACTACCAGGAAGCAGATACAGAAGTCTGGGCTGGGAATAAGATACCTTCAGATAAGATACTTCCAACTGACCTACTCCCTTTCAGCCTGGGCTTGGGGGAGGCCCCACCCCCAATTTATCACCTTTCCATACTATAAAATTACAAATCTATGAATGGACTACATTGCTGTGGAAGCCTGAGCCCCTCCCTCGTTGGATAGTGATCCAATCATTTACTGAAGGCTCCATCAGCTGAACAAAGGAACTTTCAGAAAACAGATCAAAACCGTGGTAGCTTTGGATATTGAGTTATGAGATCACAAAGTGGTTACTGGCCACTTTTGTGTGCTAAGCAGGAGAAAAGGAGGAAGAGGACATAAGTGGGTTGCCTAGAAGTCCTGTCTCCACCTCTACTAGAATGGAGCCTGGGCACAAGCTACCTCTCTTAGTAAAAGGGTTCAAATGCTGAGAGAAAGGGGGAGAATGGAGGTGACCAGCACTCTGGGAGAGGACCTCTTGGTATCTGAATTTTTATTTCAGTGTATAAATTGATGAAATGTAGTAAGCCTGTCATGTGTTGCCTTTGGTTTGACATTGCTCTATGTGGACAGTGTCTTTGTTTCAGGTAGTATTAAATGCACCGGATATTATTTGTTACTAGGTATGATTGCCCCAACACCTTTCAATATTCAAGGAATTCTCTACTTTTGAGCCTCGGTTGGAGCAGAGTAGGGCAGGGGGAGATGACTTCCATTTAGAATTGCAGGAAATGATAGATTCTGACTTCCTCATCCTTCTCTTAGCTCAAGTGAGACATTTGGTCCAGAGATGCATCTGTGTTATACCTGGGCCCAAGGATGGGTCTGTGAACTCTGAGTTGCTCCTGGAGAAGGGTCAACAGTACAGACTCTAGCAGCCAGTCCCTAGAAGCCTCAAGCTTTCCTTTGAAGATTTCAAAGTCTTTTAACACACTCCCTTTTTACTTAGTTGTCCAAAGTCAGCCTCAGAGCATGTCTCTTGGGCAAGTTGTAGAGCTGATGTTCATATCTGTTAACAGCCTTCATCCAAATGACCCTAAGGTCATGATTACTTCCCCTTCTTTTGCCAATGAAGAGACAAGGTCAGAGAAACTGCTTCTGTAGCTTGGAGGCTACACTAACAGGCTGGGATGTTGAACTCTATTTGACCTAGGGCTCTACCTTGCAACCTTTGGACAGGTCTAACCCTCCCTGAGGCCCTTAGGGCCAAGAATTCTCATCAAAGATGGGAATAGTACACATGCTCTGAAAACCAGGGAAGACAAAGATGTGTGGATCTGTGAGTTCCAGGGCAGCCTGGTCTACAAAGTGAGTTCCAGGCAGTCAGGGAGACACAGTAAGATCATATCTCAAAAAATAAAAAAAGTCTCTTAGAATAAAGCAAGAATTGGCTAGAACGAACCAGAAAGTGATAAAGAATGGTCTTGATGAGACCTTTGCTCCTGATCTGAGCCTGGTTATCAAGTTCATGTGCTTTACCTTAAGAACAGAGCTGATCTCAGAGGCCAGTGTTCTGGCTAGCTACTAAGCTGTAGGTGTTCAAAATTCATCATTTCAGAAGATAATTCTGACTAGCCAGACTTGGGCATGTGATACATGTTCAGGACACTGCCCACGTGGTGTAAATTATTCTGCTTTATTTCAGTTTCTTTTCCACAAACTCCTGGCACATACTTCAGGGTAGCCTCATTAGCTGGCTGGCTTGGGGACAATGGGAGGACTTTCTTTGAATCAGTGTATGCTGGTGATTTTTACTGACTTTCTAACTCTATACTTGGTCCCACTCCTTTCCTCTCAGTTTTGTCCCCTTTCTCCCTTGCCCTAGGAATTAAAGGGGAGGCAAGGCTGGGACACATTAAAAACAAAGGAACATCTGTAACACTGTTCTATTGGAGATCAAAGCTCAGTCAAGAATTACTATTAAGCTTTGATATGCAAAGAAACTGATTCTTTTTTTTTCTTTTTTTGGTTTTTCGAGACAGGGTTTCTCTGTATAGCCCTGGCTGTCCTGGAACTCACTCTGTAGACCAGGCTGTCCTCGAACTCAGAAATCTGCCTGCCTCTGCCTCCCAAAGTGCTGGGATTAAAGGCGTGCACCACCACGCCCGGCTAGAAACTGATTCTTATTTTACCTAGTGTGGGTTAGCTGCTAGAGGTGAGACACAAGGAGAGAACAAATCTTCCTTCTTACAGGAGGGTGACTGTCTGAAACCTGAACATGCTGTCAAAAGTCCACAATCAGCTGTTTTAAGATTGTAAAGTCACAGAATGCTTCACCAGGATATAAAATGAAAATGAACAAGTATGCTATGAAACTGATATATATGTGTGTGTGTGCATGTACACACACACACACACACACACATATATATATACATATATATATATATATATATATATATATATATATATATATATATATATACACACATATATATATAAATATCCCATTGCAAAATTTGTATTGGTAGGGGATAAAGAGATGTCTCAGAGGTCAAGAGGACTGGCTGCTCTTCCAAAAAGCCTGAGTTCAATTCCCAGTAACCACGTGGTAGGTCATAACAATATATAATGAGATCTGGTACCCTCTTCTGGTATGCAGTCATATATGTAGGCAGAACACTGTATACATAGTAAATACATCCTTTTGAAATTCATATTTGACCAGGTGGTGGTAGCGCACACCTTTAATCCCAGCACTTGGGAGGCAGAGGTAGACGAATTTCTGAGTTTGAGGCCAGCCTGGTCTACAAAGTGAATTCTAAGACAGCCAGGGCTACACAGAGAAACCCTGTCTGGAAAAAACAAACAAACAAACAAAAAGAAATCCATATTTGTATATGTGTATGTGTGTGTGCATAAACATGCCACAGAGTACTTGTAGAGGTCAGAGGACAATTTACAGAAATCGGTTCTCTATTTCCAGAGTTTAACTAGGGGTGTCAGGCTCAGCCTTTTTACCTGCTGAGCTCATCTCAAAGGCCCCATCCCAATTCCATCTATAATCCTCATAATAAACCTTTAGAATCTACCCTCAATTTACACGCAGAAAATACTCCAGTTAAGCAGCATGTTCAAGTTCACCAGATACAAGTCATTTTCAGACACAGGACTTCAGAGCAGCTGACTCTAAAACCCCCAAGCTCCTTCTGCAACTTGGTACAGTGGGAGAACTGCTCCAGGAGGTGCTCTCGTTCTGGTGTCCTGGCACTTCTAGTACAATCACTGTACAGAATGATCCCCCCCCCCCAAAAAAAACAAAACAAAACAAAAAAAAAAAGAGCCGGGCGTGGTGGCGCACGCCTTTAATCCCAGCACTCGGGAGGCAGAGGCAGGTGGATTTCTGAGTTCGAGGCCAGCCTGGTCTACAAAGTGAGTTCCAGGACAGCCAGGGCTATACAGAGAAACCCTGTCTCGAAAAAAACCAAAAAAAAAAAAAAAAACAAAAAAAAAACAAAAAAAAACCAAAACAGAATGATCCCGTGACTTGCCCAAGCCCAGATCCAGATCATTTGCATCCTTAATTGCACACTGTATTCAATTTTGCAGCACGCCTCTAGAAAAGCTCTCTAGAAAAGTTTTCTGGCTGAGAATTAACTCAATGGTACAGCTCATGATGTGGAAGGCTCTGGATTTGATCTTCAGTGGGAGAGAAGAGATCGTTCTCCTTCACACTCTTTCCCAGTTTCCTTTTCTTTTTTTTTTTCTTTTGTTTGTTTGTTTGTTTTCCAAGACAGGGTTTCTCTGTGTAGCCCTGGCTGTCCTGGAACTCACTTTGTAGACCAGGCTGGTCTGGAACTCAGAAACCCGCCTGCCTCTGCCTCCCGAGTGCTGGGATTAAAGGCGTGCGCCACCACGCCCGGCTTCTTTCCCATTTTCTAAAATCGTCGTAACCATAGTTGTGAAAGTGCCTTAAAAATTGTGTATTTTAATATCCTGAATGCATACTGCTCTGTATTAAGACATAGATGAAAATAAAAGCTGCCTGGCTTCCTACATGTGCCTGCTCCAAGTTTTGAGGCTGCAGCCGCTTTGAATACAAAGCCACAGACAGCCCTCTTAGTGAAGTGTCTGCGGATGCAAGCGTGTTTCCGTTTCCATGGCAACCGTTGGCCCAAGCAACTACCTCTGCCCGAAACGCTTCCCCAGCTCCACAATAGTACTACATCTCCAGCGCGTCACCATTCCCTACCTCAGCTTCTACTTCTAGATTTTGGTAAGACCTGGCATTTCAGGTCTCCAGATCGCTACCCTGCAGGAGCCCGCCCAGAGCCTGACTAGACGCCCTGCGCCTGCGTCCAGGCCAGGCTGGGGCGTGGCTTGCCGCAGCAGTCCCCGCCCACAGGCAGGCCCGAACTCGCGGGCCTGGGGACCTACCATCTTTATCGGTCTTTAATAGCAGTTGCTAGCAAATGAACGAAATGGGTTCCTTTTTAAAAAGCGACTCCTTCAGCTTGGAGACATTCCTCACCAGGACCCCTACCCAACAGTCCCCAGCGTGCGCTGCCACCAGGCACAGACCGCCCGTCGCTCTGTCGTCATCACGCCCCGACGGAAGTCGCCCGGGGCCCGGAGCCACGCCTTCTCGGCGCGCGGCCTTGGATACCTGGCGGCCCCTGGCCTCAGGTAAGGAGAGGTCGGGTGGTGCGGGCCGCCAGGTCGTTGGTCTGGCTGGAGACGATGACGGCCTCGCCGCGCCCCTCCGGAGACCCCTAGGCCAGCCTTGGGGGAATCCCGAGGTCGGCAGAGGTAAACTGAGGGCGCGGAAGTGGGCTGGGAACTGGTCCTGGAGATGATGTAGAATTTCTAGCTCCTCGGACTGCGCGGATTCGTCGTTGTCCTGCAGAGAAAAAACCCAGGACGAGGAGCCGTCAACTCAGACTCGGCTATCGTTGCAAGCACGCTTGGTTCTTTTCGTCACTCTGGCAAAGTTTAGTATACCTTGTTAGGTTATTGAAGAGAAAATACGAGAATGGTTGGACAGTACTTCCCAAATATTGTTTCAATATTATTATTATTACTGATTTTAAGCCTTATTCTTAGGGGAAACTCATTTCTAATTCTAATAGGACAGGACCCCAGATCTGCTCCCCCCTCAGAAGGAGGTGGTGGTGTTAAACTACAGTAAACTGTTACCTGGAAGCCTATGATCTTCCGTTAAGAGCAATTCAGTACTCAAAGAAGGTTATTCACTTTTCCCAGAAATCTGCTTCCACCCCAAATATGTCTCAAAAGCAGAAAAATATAAGTCTCAGTACTGTGATGTCTGGGTTCTTGGTGGCACAGTGTAGTAGTAGGATCAATATCACTAATGTGATAGCTGTGACGTTCTAATCAGGAAACTGGAGAAGGCAGAGTACAGCATTGTAGGTAGACAAAATGAAAACAAGCCTGTGCAAGGATGGGTGGAACCGGAAAGTACAGCTCTGTTAGCCCGCTGTGGTGGCACACACCTTTAATCCCAGCTTGGTCTACAGAGAGAGTGACAGTGCTGCACAGGAGGAACGCTGTCTTGAAAAACCATAAATAAATAAACAAATGAATAAACAAAACAAGCAAGCAAAAAATAGCTGTGTCATGTGGTGAAGTCAACATGACAAAATGTTTTCAGTTTCTTTTTTTTTTTTTTTTTTTTAGATTTATTTATTTATTTGGGGTGGGGGGTAGGGCGTTTCGAGACAGGGTTTCTCTGTATGGCCCTGGCTGTCGTTGAACTCACTTTGTAGACCAGGCTGGCCTCGAACTCAGAAATCCGCCTGCCTCTGCCTCCTGAGTGCTGGGATTAAAGGCATGCGCCACCACCACCCGGCAGATTTATTTATTATTATAATATCTAAGTACACTGTTGCTGTCTTCAGATGCACCAGAAGAGGTCTTACGGATGGTTGTGAGCCACCATGTGGTTGCTGGGATTTGAACTCAGGACCTTTGGAAGACCAGTCTGTGCTCTTAACCACTGAGCCATCTCTCCAGCCCCATGTTTTCAATTTCATTGAAGGGGAGAAGGCTGCAGCTTAGTTAATAGACTGCCTGCATGAGACCCTAGGTGTCTGCCTGGTCCTCAGAACAGAAAAAAAAAGTCATTTGATCACAGTCATCTATTGGATGAAACAGAGGGCCCCTAAAGAAGGAGCTAGAGAAAGTACCCAAGGAGCTAAAGGGGTCGGCAACCCTATAGGAGGAACAACAATATGAACTAACCAGTACCCCCCAGAACTGTGTCTCTAGCTGCATATGTAGCAGAGGATGGCCTAGTCGGCCATCAGTGGGAGGAGAGGCTCTTGGTCTTGCAAAGATCGTATGCCCCAGTACAGGGGAACGCCAGGGCCAAGAAGTGGGAGTTGGTGGGGTGGGTTGCAGGGCAGGGGGAGGGTATAGGGGACTTTCAGGATAGCATTTGAAATGTAAATGAAGAAAATATCTCATTAAAAAAAGTCATTTGAGGGGCTGGTGAGATGGCTCAGCAGGTAAGACTGCTCTTCCAAAGGTCCTAAGTTCAAATCCCAGCAACCACATGGTGGCTCACAACCATCTGTAACGAGATCCGACTCCCTCTTCTGGAGTGTCTGAAGACAGCTACAGTGTACTTACATATAATAAATAATAAATAAATAAATAAATAAATAAATAAATAAATACTAAAAAAACAAAAAAAAAAAGTCATTTGTTAGCTGGGCGTGGTAGCGCACGCCTTTAATCCCAGCACTTGGGAGGCAGAGGCAGGCGGATTTCTGAGTTCAAGGCCAGCCTGGTCTACAAAGAGAGTTCCAGGACAGCCAGGGCTATACAGAGAAACCTTGTCTCGAAAAACCAAAAAAAAAAAAAAAAAAAAGTCATTTGTGAGGCAGCGGCATGGCGGCAATGTGCCTGTAATGCCAGCACAATGATGCCCAATATGAACACCAGAATAAGTTTCAAATGGATCAAAAGTAGTTTTTATATATATATATATATATATTTTTCATTTACATTTGTTTGTTGTGTATATGTGGCACTGAGTGCTCGTGGAAGAGAAAGGACGTCATCCTATGGGCTTTTCAGGCTTGGGGACAAATTAACTACAACTACTGAGCCATCTCTTCAATCTACAAATGGACGTAAATTTCAGTGTTAAAAATTATACCATAGGGCTGAATGAATGGTTCAGTAGTTATTCTGGCTGCTCTTCCAGAGGACCCAGCTTCAAATCCCATTACCCACATGGCAGCTCACAACTTCTGTAACTGCAGGGATTTGACACCTTTATACAGATAGACGTGCAAAACACCAATGCACATTAAAAAAAACACATAGCACGTTTGCCTACACAAGACCTACAGCAGATTGGGCCTGTCAACATTGTCTCATGGAGGGGTCAGGGGTCAGGAGGCCTTGCCTCTGTGGGCACTTACAGGTTGTTGGAACAGGGGAGACATTTTCTTCAATGGCAAGGCATTGCCACACATTTCTCACATTCCCATAAGCAATCCTAACTAAACTTATTAAAAAGAAAAAAAGACATGAAAGTAGAGGGAAGACTGTCTGGGAAGAAGGGGGTCATTGAGAGGGGACAGGAGCGCACAGGGAGAGAGTGGTACAAGTACATTATGTGCATTTGTGAAATTATCGCATTGATATATGCTAATAAAAGTCTTAATAAAAAGGAGTTATATAACAAAAGCCCAAGAAAAAACAATATTGGATATACTTAAAAGTCTTACCACAACCAGCCGGGCATGGTGGCGCATGCCTTTAATCCCAGCACTTGGGAGGCAGAGGCAGGCGGATTTCTGAGTTCGAGGCCAGCCTAGTCTACAAAGTGAGTTCCAGGACAGCCGGAGCTACAAAGAGAAACCCTGTCTCGAAAAAAAAAAAAGTCTTACCACAAGGAAAGCTCTTCTAAATGCATTGTGCTGTGCAGAAGCCAGAAAGAGAAACATTAATACCTTTGGATTTATAAAATATATGAGTCAGGCGGTGGTGGTGCACACCTTTAATCCCAGCACTTGGGAGGCAGAGGCAAGCGGATTTCTGAGTTCCAGGCTAGCCTGGTCTACAAAGTGAGTTCCAGGACAGCCAGGGCTACACAGACAAACCCTGTCTCGAAAAAAAAAAAAAAAAAGTATGACCTGCAATATTAAGTCAAAAGTTAGGCAAAAATTAAGTTGCCAGAAGCAAAGACTAAAAGCAAATAACTTTTGAAAAACTTGTTTGATGATTAATTAAGAAGTGTAAAACCCCATGGAAAAATGACCAGAAGACTCAGGAAAATGAGAAGAAATACAAATGGCCAATGACCAATGTGGTAGCTTCCCTTTATCTTCAGCAGCTATTCTAAGACAGTGGATGCCTAGGACTACAAACAGTATCAAATTGTGTGTGTGTGTGTGTGTGTGTGTGTGTGTGTGAAGAACTAATATTACTGAGGCTGGAGAGGTGGCTCCAGGGTTAAGAGTACTGGCTGTACTTCCAGAGGTCCTGAGTTCAGTTCCCAGCAACCACATGGTGGTTTATAACCCTCTATAGTGTTATCTGATGTCCTCTTCTGGCATTCAGGCATACATGCAGATGGAGCACTCATAAGTAAATAAATAAGCAAGTAAAAGTTAGGTGAATATGGTTTCTCTCAAAATACCTTATTCTAGGCTTACCCCTATGAGATTATACAGTTCCTGTGTGGCAGTGAATTATTAGGATATTGTCATGGTATATTGACTAGAGCCCTATGATACCAAGACCATCAGTCTGACTGACAGAATTGGTAACTCTGTGACTAATAGCTAGGTAATATGAATAGCTAAGGCTACACAAAGAAATGACTCATGTCAGGGCTAGGTAGTGTAGGATAGTGTTAAGATTTCATCATACAAGCTTATAGGGACATACCTTTAATCCTAGCACTCAGGAGGCAGTGGCTGGTGGCCACTGTGAGGGGTTGTTTTTTTTTTTGGTTTTTCGAGACAGGATTTCTCTGTATAGCCCTGGCTGTCCTGGAACTCACTTTGTAGACCAGGCTGGCCTCGAACTCAGAGATCCGCCTGCCTCTGCCTCCCAAGTGCTGGTACTAAAGGCATGTGATACCATGCCCGGCTCTCTGTGAGTTTGAGGGTAGCCTGGTCTACAGAGTTGGTTCCAGGACAGCTAAGACTATACACACACACACACAAAAACCCACCAATTGTCTAAAAAAAAAAAGAAAAAAGATTTCATCATATTACCCAGAATGGTTCTTATTTCTGGAACTTTCCATTTTTCATTTTCCATTTTCAGACCATATTTAACCTCTCATAAAACTAGACCCTTGAGAAACAAAACCATGGATAAGGAGCCTATTTTGTTTTGTTGGTAAAGATGACAAAGACTGGAAAATAGTGGTATGTGGGAACAAATTGTTAATGGAATATAAGTTATTAGTGTTTTGAAGGGTAATTTGTACATTTTTTTAAACCATTCAACATATAATCTAATACTCCAAATACACAGAATACCATATTCACATGGTTTTAGGGAGATGGAGAGATGGCTCAGCAGTTAAGGGATATACTGCTCTGGCAGAGGACTCTGGTTTGGTTCCCAGCACTCACATCAGCTGACATATAACTAAGTCTGCTTCTAGGGAATCTGCCTTCTGGCACATGTATATACATACATGTATATACATACATGTATATACATACATATAGGTAAAATTTAAATGAGTCTAACCAGGCATGTAGATGCAAACCTTTAATCCCAACACTTGGAGACAGAGACAGATGAGTCTCGGTGAGTTTGAGGCCAGCTTGGTCAGGACGGCCAGAACTACATAGTAAGACCCTATCTCAGATAGATAGATAGATAGATAGATAGATACATACATACATACATACATACATACATACATACATACATACATACATAGGATTTTTAAATGAGTCTAGGTAAATAGATAAAAATTTAAAAGTCTAGGAATGTTTTTAGTTTTTTACTAGCAAAGAAAATTGAAAAACATATCATTAAGTTTATGATTGGTTAAATAGTATTATGTCCTTAATACAGAATACTATGTAGTTACTTGGAAGAATTGTAAAGGAAGATTGTTGTATATACAGTGTGTTTCAGAGTAGCATTTATGGTAAGATCTTATTTTATAAAATAAAGTAAGTTGTGTCTAAAATAATGTAAAGAGGCATACCTTACACTTGTCAGGAGTGAGCAGTCTCAACATACAACAGGAAGGGGGTGGTAGGAAGAGACAGGAAAGTAGGCAGGGAGGAGAGCCAGAGACAGCCTCAGAGCTAAAGCCAGGCAGGCTCAGGCTGCGTCCGGGTTTGGCCATTGGCTTTTCACTCTCAGCCTTTGAGGGCACTTTTAAATTACTGCTTCTTTGGTTTGTCTTTATAAGGTAACCATGGAGAAGGAGCTGCGGAGTACCATTCTTTTCAATGCATATAAAAAGGAGGTGTTTACCACCAACACTGGCTACAAATCTTTGCAGAAAAGACTTCGGAGTAATTGGAAGATTCAGAGGTAATTGTGGGCATTGCTTTCTGAGTTATAATGCTGACCCGGTGGTAGAACTCGTCAATAGTTTGAAGACTGATTAGCATATTATTAAGTTGCCCTCCAATAAAAAAACAAAGATTCATTATAATTATGTATATATAATATTTTAAGATATCAGACGTTTTCTCCATATTTTATATTTAACCTTAGCTAAGAGACAGACACATTTTAGGTTTGTTTAACATTTCAGATTAGGGAAGGAAAAGTGAGAATTAAATAAAAATGTCTTTGTTTTCAGATGAGCTTTCTTTAAATGCCCTTTCCCCGTGTGGTCATGAGGATGAACCTAACACCCTACACAGGCTACACAAGCACTCTACCACTCAGTTACAGCTCCACTCTGTAGTGGTTGGGGCTTTCGTTTTGTTTTAATGAGTAAAAACATGTAGTTGTATAAGTTAACGTTAGAGCCAGGCTTTGTGGCATGTGCCCAAGTCTCGGCACTTGGGAGGTAGCAGTAGGTAGAGTAGGGCTTCAAGGTTAGACTTGGCTACAGAATAAGTTTGAGGCTAGTCTGCGCTATAAGTCCCTGTCTTAAAATATAAATATACTAATGGAAGAGTTTATTGAATTAGTATTTGGAAGACTTCTTTATACTTTAGTGGTGCTTAACTTGAACTCCTTTGCTTATTGGGAGTTAATGAACCTAGCCTGGATGCCTCTAGCCTTTATAGTTTTATATAGTCAAGAGGCTACAATAACTCATAAATTGACTTAAATTATGGCTCTAATTTACTCTTAAAATCACTTTTCAGCTTAAAAGATGAAATCACTTCTGAGAAGTTAATTGGGGTGAAACTATGGATCACAGCTGGACCAAGAGAAAAATTTACTGCTGCTGAAGTAAGGAATATTCATACAGAAACCAAGAGAGGGGCCAGGGGCAAGCAAGGGTCTGAAATCATGGATTTGAGTCTCCCTTCTACAGCTGCTATGTTTTCTTAGAGTAGTCCTCTCCCCTCTGTGGTGATGACCTGTGACTCTCCACAGAGTAAGCCCACTGAGAAGGTAATTAAGGGGCAGGCACACTTCTTTGCCATACTTTACTTTGAACATAGGACAGCTGTGTAGCCCAGTCTAGCCTCAAATCTGTGATCTTCCTGTGTCCACTTTCTGAGTGCTGGAATTACATGGGTACCCCACTATGCCCAGCATACCTATCCATTTAAACCCATAATAAGAAAGGTGGCATTTGTTTGTTTTTGTTGTTGTTGTTGTTTTGATTTTTTGAGACAGGGTTTCTCTGTGTAGCCCTTGCTATCCTGTAATTCACTCTGTAGACCAGGCTGGCTGACTCAGAAATTCACCTGCCTCTGCCTCCCAAGTGCTGGGATTAAAGGCATGCACCACTACACCCCGCCAGGTGGCATTTCTTATAGGTGCATGCTAGTCCTGAGTGTTGGCTCCTCTGTGCGGTGCTGGGGAGCAAACCCAGGGCCTGTGCCTGCTAGACAAGCATTCTACCTCCTGAGCTACCTCCTCTGTCCCCTGGGAGCATTATAAAGCTCATTGATCAAAGGTAAACTTAGAGGTAGATCTTTTTGCTTTGTGAACTTGATTATAGACCAGGTTGGTCTCAGACGCACAGAAGTCCTCCTGCCTCTGCCTCCCAAGTGCTGGGATTGAAGGTGTGTGTCACCCCTTCTGGCTATCTTTTTGGTTTTGGAGAGAGGGTTTCTGTACATACCACTTTCATCCTGGATCACACTCTGTTGACTATGCTGGCCTCGAACTTACAGAAATCCACCTGCCTCTGGCCCTGGAGTGCTGAAATTAAAGGCATACACCACCACACCTGGAAGAGATAGATCTTACATAGAGGGAAAATTTTTTTTTCCTTGTTCCAGTCAACCCTGCTCGCTCTGGTCTGCCCCGCTCACTCCGGCCGGCCCTACTCGCTCCTGCCAACCCCCGCTCACTTCCGGCCAGCCCCGCTTGCTCCGGTCGTCTCCGCTCGCTCGGGTCCAAGGATTCGATTATTATTATTATTATTTTTTAAACATTTATTCTATTTTTTATATGTAAGTACACTGTAGCTGTCTTCAGACATTCCAGAAGAGGGCGCCAGATCTCGTTACGGATGGTTGTGAGCCACCATGTGGATGCTGGGATTTGAACTCATCACCTTCAGAAGAGCAGTTGGGTGCTCTTACCCGTTGAGCCATCTCACCAGCCCTAGAGGGAAAATGTTATCCTATCCTATGACCATTTAGATGGTGAAGGGATGTGTACTGCTTACTTATAGTTAGTGCCTCATTCGTGCTGTAGCTGTTTTAACAAAGGCTTTCTTGCCCACAGTTGTTGTTTTTTCCTTCCTGTAGTTTGAAGTCCTGAAGAAGTACCTTGACAGTGGTGGAGATATCCTTGTGATGCTGGGAGAAGGGGGAGAATCCAGATTTGATACCAATATTAACTTTCTTCTAGAGGAATACGGAATCATGGTTAATAACGGTGACTATCGTCTTACTACATTGTATTTGTTTGTCCACAAGTGCACCACATGTACATATGGAGGTCAGAGGGCAACAGGGTGGAGTTGGTGCTCTCCTTCCACCATATGGACTGCAAGGTTCAGTGTCAGGCTTTTATCCGTGGTGGCAAGCACCTTCACTCACAGAGCCACCTCTGGTTTGGGAGTTATTATTTTAACAAAGGTATCGATTGCCTGGTGAATCTTTTTATCCTAGCTCTCTTGACCTGCTGGTATCCTGGGAAGACACTCTTGCCAGGGCACCGTGGTTACACATTCTGAGCTCACCAGCAGGCTGGACCTTTGATAAAATGGAAGGGATTTGAACAGAGTTCTAGTTTCTTTTCATTTATGTAAAGCTTGTTTCTAAGCTAAAATGTATCTTCCTGTTTTTCCCCTTAAGATGCTGTGGTTAGAAATGTATATTACAAGTATTTCCATCCTAAGGAGGCTCTGGTTTCAGACGGGGTGTTGAACAGGTAAGAGTGTTGGAGCTGAACACCCTGCGCATGCCTCTCCCTGTCCATACCACCTCACTGCCATACTGCCCTTCTCGGCCTTCTTGCTTTATTTACTTCTTATTCCTCAAATTATATTCTTCCAGCTTTGGAAACCTTCTCATTACCTTTGATCAGGGAATTTTCCACTCCGAGTGGGATTAAAGTGTATGTTACTGGAGAGCCTGGAATAGGGTAGCCCTTGAGTATGGATTGACCGAAGGCATCTCAGCATTAGGACCCAGTTCTCAGATTTGCATTCCTGTTTGCAGAGCTTTATATCTTCGTTTGTTTGTCTGTCATTATCTTCCTCTTGCCCATCTTAAATTTTTTTTTTTAACTAGGTCTCCATATGTAGCCCAGTCTGGCCTCAAACTTATGATCTTCCTGCCTCACCCTCCCAAGTGTGTGCTGCTTTAGCTGGATTCCAGCAGGTTTGAACAGTTCTCTCATTCATGGCTGCTTGCCACACTGTCTAGAGACAGCATGGTATGATTTGGTCTCAGCATTCCCTCAAGAGTAATTCCAAGGTTTGCTGTTTGAGGCCTCCTAGGTCCCATCCCAGGCCCCATGTGCACTCGGGACTGAGGCTGAGGCAGCTTTCACTGCTCTAGATCCCAACAGATGAGGGGCTTTGGGAATTAGGAAGGGCATATATTAGACGGCTGCATAGATGGCCCAGGGGCTGCTTCCCGTGTTGTAAATTAATTGTTCTACACTTGAGCCTGCCATGTGCAAGTACTCTGCTGATCCTGGTTGTACAGTATAGAATGTGGATCTAGGTTGTAGACCCTTTCCTCAGGACTCAAGATAGAGGAACTGGGGGTATTGGTTGTACACACTGTGATCCCCATACTTAGTAGTCTAATATAGAGGACTGGTGCGATTTTAAAGCCAGCCTGGACTAAATAGTGAGTACCAACCATGCCAACCAGTGCTAACTGGAAAGGCTTCTTCCCTTCCTTTCCTAGGTTCATTCTTTGAGAATTTCATATCCTGTCTTTTGATCATATCACCTCCCAGATCCACCCCATCTTCCCACATCTCCCAGCTTTGTGTCCTCCCTTTAAAAGACCCTAATCCTAAAGCACAAAAAGGAACTGAACTGAACATCTGTCTAGTTTTTTCTTACTTTATTTTATTTTTTTGAGTCAGGCTCACGTAGTCCAAAGTAGCTTTGAACTTCTGCTCTTTCTGCCTCTCCCTCACACTCAAGTGATGAGTGTACCACCAGACCCTGTTTATGTGTTCCTAGGGATGGAACCCAGGGCCCGAAACATGCTAGGCTAGCACTTCTCCCACTGAGCTATATCCCACCCCAAGCCTAGGTCTCTTGTTACTGTCAATCTGTTGGTTGGTTGGTTGGTTGGTTTATTGAGACAGGGTTTCTCTGTGTAGCCTTGGCTGTTCCTCAAACTCCCTCGCTCTGTAGACCAGGCTGGCCTCCAACTCACAAGGATCTACCTGCCTCTTTTTCTTGAGTACTGAGATTAGAGGTGTGTGCCTCTACCGCGCTGGTTTTTTGTTTGGTTTTGTTTATTTGAGATCCATTGTCTACCTATGTAGACCTAGATAGCCTAGAGCTTACTCTGTAGGTCAGGTTTGACTGAAACTCACCGAGATCCATCTGCCTTTACTTACCAACTACTGGAAATACAGCCCTGCACCACTATGCCTGGTTCAAGCCTAATTTCTATCTGAAAAGAATGTGGGTTTGTGGGTATGCTTTTCTTTTTCTTTTTCTTTTTCTTTTTCTTTTTCTTTTTCTTTTTCTTTTTCTTTTCTTTTCTTTTCTTTTTTTTTTGTTTTTTGGGGGGTTTTTTTGTTTTGTTTTGTTTTGTTTTGTTTTGTTTTGTTTTGTTTTGTTTTGTTTTGAGACAGGGTTTCTCTGTATAGCCCTGGCTGTCCTGGAACTCACTCTGTAGACCAGGCAGGCCTCGAACTCAGAGATCCGCCTGCCTCTGCCTCCCAAGTGCTGGGATTAAAGGTGTGCGCAGGTGTGCTGCTTTTCATTTTTAAAAACTGGCAAAGTACAGAGTCCTTTGTCTGGTTCACACTTACTGTTGATGAAGGTAGTGTGAAGTCTCCCAACATTTTGCTTATTCTAATGTTTTTCTTTTAGAGAAATTAGCCGAGCTGCAGGAAAGGCTGTGCCTGGAGTCATTGATGAAGAGAACAGTGGGAACAATGCCCAGTGAGTGTGTCTGCGGCTCCCTGGCAGGAGGGCACTCTCTCTTCCAAGAGTTGTCTTTCTCAAAACGAAGAGTTTTCTGCTTATAGAAGTAATTCTCATCAAAAGACCTCCAGAACCATCACTAACAGAAACCAGAGAGATGGTTAAAAGTACATACAGTTCTTGCAGGACCTAAGGTGGTTCTCAGCATCCATATCAGACAACTCACAGACACCCATAACTCAAGGAATCTGAGGTTCTGTTCTGAACTGTGGGTACTGTACACACGCATGTGCACACAGTTAAAACCAAAAGAAAATTAGCTTTAATCCGTGATGATCTGATAAGATATAGACTGTTATTTCAATTTTCTTATACTCGTTGAGACTTACTTTGTGACAAAGTATGTGGTCAGTTTTGGAGAAGGTTCCATGAGGGCCTGAGAAGAAGATGTATTCTTTTGTGGGTTAAATGTTTTGTAGATATGTTAGGTCTATTTCAGTCATAACAACTGTTAGTTTCCTTATGTCTGTTTAGTTTCTGTCTGGATGACCTGTTGATTTGAGACTCAGGTATTAAAATCTCCCACTATTACTGTGTGATGATCAATGTATGATTGAAGCTTTAGTAATAATTCTTTTACAAATACGGATGCTCTTGCATTTGGGGTATAGATGCTAAGAATTGAAACATCTTCTTGGTGGATTTTTCCTTTAATTGGTATGACGTGTCTTTCCCCATCTCTTTTGATTAATTTTGTTTGGAAGTCTATTTTGTTAGATACCAGAATCACTACACCAGCTTGCTTCTTGGGTCTATTTGCTTAGAAAATCTTTTTCTAACCTTTACTCTGAGGTAATGTCTCTGGGTTGCCTTATCTGGCCTTAATCCTAGGGGGCTACCTAGTCTTACTGCAACTTGATATACCATGCTTGGTTGATCTCCTAGATTAGCCTATCATTTTCTGAAGAGAATGGAAGAGTGGATGGGGGAAGGAGTAGGAGGCGAGGAGGGAGGGAAAGCTAAGTTTGGAATGTAAACAAAACAAAGCAAAAACCCATGGTATAGCTTAAAAGGAAGCAAAGTAGTAATGTTGTACTGTAAGTCTGTGTTCCTCCCTGAAGAGAATCATTGTATCTTACAAGTATAGAATTTAGATTTCTAGGCCTCCCCCAGTATAACGATATAAGTAAGTACTTTATTCTTTTAAATGACTGAATTAAATTTAGATTTCTAGGCCTCCCCCAGTATAACGATATAAGTAAGTACTTTATTCTTTTAAATGACTGAATTGGCTACATTCTAATTATCTAAGTAGTGATAGAGGTAGAGGTAATTGTACAACTTCACATGTCTAATGTGTTGTCAGAACTTAGATTCAGACCTATGTAGCAGGCTTCAGAGTCTATTGTTTTATTTTAGACAAAGCTTTCTGTCACAGGCCGGCCTGGAACCTGCTATGTAGTGTGAGCTGGCCTCATGGTCTTTTTGTGTCAGGCCTTGAATGCTTACTTATTGGGGGTGAGTGGGGGTGTGGACACACGCTCACTAGCACATGTGTGGAACTCAGTTCTTTCCTGCTGCTGCGCAGGTTCTGGGGATTGAACTCAGGGTTGGTGGCAAGTGTCTTTCCTTGCTGAGCCATTTCATGCTTTGAAAACCCATTCTGTAGTCACCTGGGTGTTTGCTTTCTTACAGGGCTCTCACCTTTGTCTACCCTTTTGGTGCCACATTGAGTGTCATGAAGCCAGCAGTGGCCGTGCTGTCCACAGGCTCTGTTTGCTTCCCACTGAACAGGCCCATTCTGGCTTTCTATCACTCAAAGGTATTGACTTCTTAGATATGGTGGTATGGTTATGTTGTTGAAGTATAGAACCACTTTATGATAGGCACATGCCTTTAAACCCAGCATTTGGGAGGTAGAGGCAGTTGGAGCTCTGTGAGTTGAGTTCCAGGCCAGCCAAGGGTACATAATGTTGCCCTGATTTGAAAAAAAAAAACAACAAAATAGTCAAGTTTTTCCTGTGAAGCATTTGCTCTTTATGAGGTTGAACCTGAAGTCTTTTTTCCCACTGAACAACTGTATTTATTTCTAATTATTTATAATTATGAATACAGTATAGAATCTGTGTGTTGCAGATTGTTGGATGCAGGGTTTTGGTTTTTTTCTTCTTTGATTTTTTTTTTTTGTCTTTATGTGTGGGTGTGTGTGTCTGTGTATGGTGTATGTGTGCATGTGTGTGCGTGTATCGGCATATGTATGTATGATTATGAGTACATATATTCCGTGGCACACAAATGGAAGTCAGAAGATAAGCTTGGAAGTTGGTCTTCATCTTAAACTGGTCTCTTATTTTGTTGCTGCTATTTATGCCAGGCTAGCTGGCTCACAAAGGTCCAGGGATTTTACCTCCACCCTGGTAGCCACACCGGAGTGCTGTGGTTATGAACGTGTGTGCTGCCTCCGCTGGGTTCTGAGGATGCACACTCAGGTCGCTCGCATAAGCACTTTCCCCACCAAGCTCTCTCTCCAGCTTTGGCTGCAGACACTGATCACTTTAGTAGCAGTGTGGTGCAAGGCAACCTAAGCAACACTGGGAGTCACCATCTCCTCCAGTTTATCAGAAAGGCAGAGAGGCTCTGTGGTAGTGCAGGGGTGGAGGGTGGCTCTGTGGTAGTGCAGGGGTGGAGGGTGGCTCTGTGGTAGTGCAGGGGTGGAGGGTGGCTCTGTGGTAGTGCAGGGGTGGAGGGTGGTTCTGTGGTAGTGCAGGGGTGGAGGGTGGTTCTGTGGTAGTGCAGGGGTGGAGGGTGGTTCTGTGGTAGTGCAGGGGTGGAGGGATGGTTCAGTAGTTAGGAGCACTTGCAGGCTCACAACCCACATGGAAGCTCATACCTCCCTGTGACTCCAGGTCCAGGGATCTCATGCCCCCTCGGCTTGCACAGGCTCAGACATGCATGTGCTGCGTGTATTCTCCTGTAGATGAGGCACTCCTGCACATAAATGAAAAATAAGTAAGTCTTTAAAAAATAGTAAATGGGAATTGTTTTCATAGCTGATAGTTTTCAAATATTAACGATGTGTGAATTGGCATTTATTGGTGTATCAGACTGTTGCTAATGTGATAAGTGATACATGCAGTGTGTTTTGGGATGTAAGTATCTAACATCGCTTTGTCATCAACAGAACCAAGGTTTCGGGAAGCTGGCAGTGCTTGGCTCGTGTCATATGTTCAGTGACCAATATTTAGATAAAGAAGAAAATAGCAAAATTATGGTAAGCTTTTCTCTTTCATGACTTCCATATCATTAGAAAATCCCCATAAGTGTATTTATTACTCATTTATGTGAGTGTGCTAAACATATTAGATGGTAGGCACTAAAAGTATTGAGTCAGCTGTAGACAGCAGTCTATAGTATGTCAGAGAGTGACATACAGATGAGCGAATGTAGAAAGAGTACTGCTGAATCAGAGAGGTGGCTGACCATGGAAAAATGGGGAGCCCCCCCCCCCACTTGTAAATCGAGCAGCTTAAGCTCAGGGATGTGTACAGACAAGTTAGCCTTCCCCCAACTCACTTACAAATAATGAGACTCGGACTATGATTGTTTTATTTGCCTTTGACAATTACTTGGGAGGAGAGGGGTCACCCTTAATTTACTCTTTTATTATTTTTTTGTTTTTGTTTTTTTGAGACAGGGTTTCTCTGTATAGCCCTGGCTGTCCTGGAACTCACTCTGTAGACTCACTCTGGTCTCAAACTCAGAAATCCACCTGCCTATGCCTCCCAAGTGCTGGGATTAAAGGTATGCGCCACCACCGCCCCGCTTAATTTACTCTTTAACTTCAAGCCTGGCTACCTCCCCAGTCATATGCCCCAGGTACTTGCTGTTTCTCCTGGCCACGTTCTCATGGCTCATTCCCCCCCACCCCCACCCCCACACCTTGGTGGCTTCCTCCTCCACTCTTGTTCCTCCTCTTTTCCCCTCCTCCAACCAGGTGACTTCAAACCCACCTACCTCTAGTCCCTCCAGTAACTGGCTGCAGTTAATTTTATTTAACCAATAGTAGTAAATCATGGAGCAAGGTTTGCATAACAAAAGCTTGTAAACAGGAGAAGCCACTCTGTAAAAGCTAGTGAAAGTGAGGAGTCTCTGATAGGCCTAGAACTTTGGCATAGAATTTAGCATTACAATACATAGCAATAGACCAACCCTCTACAGCTCTAGCTTGGTTTAACCACTATATTGGTGTTGCTCAGACCCCTCTGTTGTGTGGGAGGAAGAAAGGGAGAGGCCAACCTGAGTCAGTCAGGCTGGCCAGAATGAGGACTAAATGAAGGTCATGACTAGTAAGTGTAGGAGGGTGGCTAGAGCTTTGTGTAGGACTGATCACTGATGAGGAACAAAGTGAGAGTGTGGCCTTGCTCTGTCGCTGTGGCTGAAAGAGCTCATGGCTTGTGAGGAACATGGCAACTCTAGCAGCTCACCTGCCAGAGGAAGGTGTGTGCCCTGACTTAGTGGGATGGGCTCTTCTAGTCTTAGTGCGAAGTGGACTAAGCAGTCTGCCTGGGCCTCCAGCGCCTTTCACTGTGTTCTGAAACCTAAATGTTTGCTTTTCTTTTTTTTTTTTTTTTTTTTGGCTCTTTAGGTGTCATGTTTCGGTATTTTAGCCAAAGAATGAGAATTCCAACAGGGCCATTCCTCTGATGATGAATGTATAAGAAAGTTAATTCATTAAATTACAAACAAACATCATTTGGGCAGAGTTTTTACAAGAAGTAATGCTATGTACAAGTTATAGACACAGTTTCTATAAAACACACTATCTACAATCTACTTACATTGAATTGTCCTGCTATTTCTAGTTCCTGTGAGATCAGTCTCAAATGAGTCAGTTTCCCTGCCTGTAGGGACTGCGTCATCCCTTAACACCAGGGTCAGAGGCACTGGCTGAGCAAAACAAGGTTTTAAGAATCTTATCAACTATCTTGCTTGTAAGAACAGACACCAGGAGCCAAGTGCTAGAACAGCAATGTAAGATATCATGTAAGGAGGCAGAGACAGGCGGATTTCTGAGTTCGAGGCCAGCCTGGTCAACAAAAGTGAGTTCCAGGTCAGCCAGGGCTACACAGAGAAACCCTGTCTCGAAAAACCAAAAAAAAAAAAAAAAGAGAGAGAGAGATGTCATGTAAAAGTTGGGTGTACCCTTTCAAAGTGTTCCATGGATTCCCCAAATGTTGCCCCCGCCCCAAGTGCACCTTTAAAGTTGAGGGAATAGCTACAGACTTAAGAAAAGTCATTCAAGATCAGCCTCCTAAAACCTTTAAAGCCATAATTTAAGCTTTAGACAAAAATTCAAATTACCTCTCATAAATAGAAATAATTCACTTTTTAAAAACGAGGTCACATTTAGTCACTTTATCAAAACAACTTAAAAACTGGTATAGATACCATATGTTAAACCAAAATTAAGGTCACCTTTGATGTCCACTTCCTGGTCAGAATCTTCTGAGATCTCCGAGTTGGGTCTTCCTGAGAGGCTGGGGAGGGTGAACACTGTGAACTATCCAAAGAGGCACCTTTCTTCTGTTCCCTGGGCCCTGCTCACAGGAGTGTCCAAACTGTCCAACACACCCTTTGTGTTGCTTTGAGGAGTCTCCTGTTTCAGTCTTCTCCATTTAGCTCAGCGATTCTGAAACCAGGTTTTGACCCATCTCTTGCTGAGCTGCCACATCTTGGCCAGACGCTTTCTTTCGGGTCGGGGGAGGTATTTCTGAGTCTCGAACTTCTCCAGCTCGATGGTCTGGTCGTTGGAGAACCTCACTTGACCGCCTTTCCTTTTGTGCAGAGATCGCTGGAGAAAGGGGCTCCAGAGTAAGGGCTTGCCTGTGGCTAAATGCCAAATGTTTGCTTTTCACAGGCTGGGGTTTTATATATAATTATGATTTTGTCATATTACAATTGCCAAAGATGAAAAGGTGTGTTTTTAAAAGTTTTGACTGTCATCACAGAAAACAAAGGTTGTTTTAGGATTGTGAACAGGTTTTAGGAAGTTTTGACTTGTTACGTCAAATGCTCTGAAGTAAATGATAAATGTCTGATAATAAGGTTGCATAGGACTGAAGCTGGCATGCTTTTTAGTTGGTATGCTTTTTTTTGTCTATTTTATTGGGTTCTTATTATCTACCACGCTTCTAACTCTCTCTGCCCAAATCCCTTCCAACCCCCAATACTAGTTAGAAGAGAAAGGTTAGCCGGGCGTGGTGGTGCATGCCTTTAATCCCAGCACTTGGGAGGCAGAGGCAGGTGGATTTCTGAGATTGAGGCCAGCCTGGTCTACAAAGTGAGTTCCAGGACAGCCAGGGCTACACAGAGAAACCCTGTCTCGAAAAACCAAAAAAAAAAAAAAAAAAAAAAAAAAAAAGAAGAGAAAGGTTAGAGGGTTAAGGGTGTGTAGAACACTTTAGACTACTTCCTGTTGATTTAGGGTTGTCAGGTTCCTTGGGACAAATCCAATTTTCTTGTTAGGCTATCTCCAATTTCTTGTTGTCGCTTTACTCATGACCACGTGACAAACCACCGCAAGAGGAAGCAGCAACAGGAGCAGCTGCCATAGGACCTCTTGAAGCTCTCCCATGTATTCCCTCTCCAGAGTCCCCACAATTAAATTATTAATTAAACTATCTGCAGCTGGCAAAAATCACCCCCCTGCTAGTGCGAGAGGCAAATCATAACCACCTGCTGCGAAGCAGCCTCTTATCCCAGACCTAGGATCAAAAACAAAACAAGGGAAGGTGAAAGAAGATTGCAGCGTTTTGTAAAATTAAAAAACAAAACAAAATTCTCATATACATAACTGTGTTTTTAAAACAAAATTCTCACTACTTTAAAAAGATTTTACCAATAGAAGGCTCATTATCCTTTTTTGAATTCTATTTGTCTTTTCTCCCCACCTTAATTATTTTGTCTAGCCTGACCTTCAGCATTCCCAAGTATCCGGGTGTGTAACTCTACTTATCATTTCAAATGCAGGATGTTGTGTTCCAGTGGCTTACAACAGGAGACATTCACCTCAACCAGATTGATGCTGAGGACCCAGAGGTAGGAGACTGCATCATAGAAGAATGAAGTGGAAGATGGGGTCAGCTTCTTAGAACCACTCCCAGAGGAACAGAAAGATCTCTTTTAACCCCTCAGACAGTTAGAAGAGGGTCTGGAGAGATGGCTCAGAGGTTAAGAGTACTGGCTGTTCTTCCAGAGGTCCCAGCAATCACTTGGTGGCTCACAACCATCTTTAATGGGATCCTATGCCCTCTTAAGAATACTTACATATAGCCGGGCGTGGTGGCGCACGCCTTTAATCCCAGCACTCGGGAGGCAGAGACAGGCGGATTTCTGAGTTCGAGGCCAGCCTGGTCTAGAGAGTGAGTTCCAGGACAGCCAGGGCTACACAGAGAAACCCTGTCTCGAAAAAACCAGAAAAACAGAACAAAACAAAACAGAACAAAAACCTTAAGGAGAATTGTTTTTCACAAAGTTGAAGTGATTAAAAAGGATATTGATGGATAAAGGAGTACATTTGAGAATGAGAGTTGAGTTCAGGAAAGACCATGATAGTAAAAGGGAACTAGTCAGGTCAGCCTGGCTCCAGCTGTGCTCAGTGGTGCTGTTGTGTGATTGGAGAGTGAGCTTTGTGCCTTTTTCTGCATAAAGTGGCCGATGGAAGGTTCAGTTGTCAGTGATGACAAGTGATGGGTCTCCTGGCAAGAACATAGAAGTTCTGTAGATTGAGACCCGAGATGGTAGATGCTCAACAGATTAAATTCCCATTTCCTTGTGCTGAAAGGAACTCTCTTGGCTTTCAGATTTCCGACTACACGATGGTACCAGACACGGCCACCCTCTCAGAGCAGCTCCGAGTGTGTCTCCAGGAGGGCGATGAGAACCCCCGTGACTTTACCACCCTATTTGACCTGTCCATTTACCAGCTGGACACTACCTGCCTCCCCAAGGTCATCAAGTTAGTACTGGGGCTGAGAACCTGAGCCTGGGGATAGGAGTTAGGTCACACAGCTGTAACGAGATGACATTCTCAGATCTGTGGAAGTCAGTATCGGAAATTGGTGTGGGTGTGTGGATGATGTAGGGGAACTGCTATTAATTACAATCCCCTGTGTTCCAGGATCTATAGGACATTAGAGTGACCAAGCCTTTTCCACTTTGCCAACAGCTTTTCTGGGTTAATACAGAGTCCTGGGTTCAAGGCATGTCGTACACAGATTGTGTACTTCCCTTAGAAACACTTAAACATATCAGAGAGCACTGAGGCTCTTGGGGCTTGTCCATCACAGCCTATTAGACACATGCTGGTGGACTCTTTCCTCGCAGAGATCCTCTAAAGCTCAGCTATGCTTCCTAGTTCCCCCTGTCAGCACTCGTCATCTCGTCAGTCAGTGACGGATGGGTACTGTGTGTACTGTGTGTGCTGTGTGTACTGTGTGTACTGTGTGTACTGTGTGTGCTGTGTGTGCAGCTCAGTGACGGATGGGTACTGTGTGTACTGTGTGTGCTGTGTGTGCTGTGTGTACTGTGTGTACTGTGTGTACTGTGTGTGCTGTGTGTGCAGCTCAGTGCAAAGGCTCCCTCCTGCCTAACATGTAAGGCTCTCACTTCCATTCCTGATACTGAAAAACAAATGTTTTGGCTATTTTTGGAAAACAGATGAGAGCATGCACTTGTGCTACAGGTCTTTTCTAGTTTCTCACAGATTAGACCCTGGCCCTGAGTCTCAGCTGCTCCCTTGCCAGGACTTATACAACATGGGACAATGGCACTTGCCGCAGAGTGCCCTATCCCAGTGGAGTCAGTCCCTAAAACCATTCTCATCCAGACAGCACGCTGTGCACAGCTTAGCAGATCAGGGTGAGCTCGTCCAACCTGGGAATATCAGCATGGGCTGTGGAGAGAGACGGAAGGAGGATGAATGAGTTCAAACTCAGCCCAAGCTACGTAAGGAGAATGGTCTTGCCTGTCTCTTAAAAAATATCAGCGTTGGAAGCTACTTCAAGTCTACACTTCTTGCTTCAGTAATTATGCCACAGTCTAGAAAGTGACTTGAAGCCTAACTGCAAAGAGTTCAGTGGCCCTGCACAGTACAGGGTCAAAGCACACAGCATGTAGTAGGTAGTGCTCACTGGGAGGCACTTGTCTTCTCTCCATGGGAATCTGTCCTTTTTTACTATACGTAACTTCGAGCTAGTGCGACTCCTAGTCCAATTTGATTTTCTCCTTTTTCTTTTCATTCAGTTGTTTTGAGACACTGTCTGACTTGTCTTTTTTTTTTTTTTTTTTTTGGTTTTTTTCGAGACAGGGTTTCTCTGTGTAGCCCGGGCTGTCCTGGAACTCACTCTGTAGACCAGGCTGGTCTTGAACTCAGAAATCTGCCTGCCTCTGCCTCACAAGTGCTGGGATTAAAGGCGTGTGCCACCACGCCCGGCACCTGACTTGTCTTGAACCTGTGATCGTCATCCCTAGGAAGGGCTCTCCCTCTGGCCTGAGAACAGGGAGGCAGTGATTGGGAGCAGTAGCTCAGCCGACCAACTCACTCCTGCCGGAAGTTGTGTGCTCCCTGCCATTTGCTCCTCACTGAATTTTGAAAGGCCACAGATATGTATCAAATGTTCATGTGGGGAAGGTACAGAGTTGTCAGGCCTATAATCACCACACTTATGAGACTGACAAGTCAGATTCTGTCTCAGAAAACCTAAATGAGTAGAAAAAGGAGAAAAATTAAACTGGACTGAGTTAGTTTGCAGAATTACCTTACAGTACAAAAGGACAGTGAGGGCAAAGAAGAAGCCATAACAGCCCCTGGAGCTTGGCCCTTGCATCTGTCTCTAAAGCCCTTCTTTCCACCTTGCTGTGATAGCAGAAAAACTCACGCCTCTTCTGCCTAGTCTTTGCTGCCTCCTAAAGCTTTTTCTTTTTCTTTTTTTTTTAAATTAGATTATACTTTGTACTTTAGGTTGGCCTGAAACTTACAGTGTAGCCCAGGCTGGCCTGGAATGATCTTTTTTCCATAGCCTTTTGGGTACTGGGATTATAGTCATGGGCTACACATGCCTGACCCAGCTTAGGATACTTTTCAAGATAACTTCCCCCTCTCTCTTACTCAAGCTCCTCTGACCAGCCCTACTTCCAGTCCCCTTTCTGTCTGTCTGTCTGTCTGTCTGTCTGTCTGTCTGTCCTTGATTTGTTTTTCTTCATACTATTTGCGGATACCTGGCTGTTACCTGGTGTACTGTGTACCGTGTGTCTCTTCTCTAGAATGTAAGTCTCAGGCGAGCCTCCTTTGTCTCTTTTTGCCACACACAGTGCTTGGGTCTGTCAGGTCCACAGTGACATGCAGTCAGTACTTGCTAAGGAAAGTGAACACACAGGCGTTCATATCCTCGTTCATATCCTCGATGTGCTCACTCACCAGAAGCAGTTTATACCGGACTGCTGTCTCCAGTAGGAAAAACAAGTCCAGAGACACAGTCAGCTACAAGGGTCACAGTACACGTGGGTGAAAGCTAAGGCCCGCTGGCATGAAATGTAAGGGAGTTCTCCCAGCTCTGACAGGACCGCAGATACCCAGAGAAGGAAGGGTCTGTAAGAGTGATTCTGGAGAATCTTTTTTTTTTCTTTGCATTACATTTTATTTTGTTTTGTATATTATAGTTTGGTTTCTGTTTCTGTGATAAGCACATGACTGGAAGTAGTTTGGAGAGAAAAGGGATTATTTAATCTTACATTTCCAAGTCACTGAGGGAAGTCAGGGCAGGAGTCCAAGGAAGGAGTGTGAAGCAGAAACTACAGAGGAGTGCTTTCTCCTGGCTGGCTCACTCTGGACAGTCTGCTCAGAGGCTGGCACTGTCCACATGGGCTAGGCCTTCCTATATCAACAATAGTCAAGAAAATATCCCACAGGTCTATCTGATGGAGGCAGTTCTTCAACTGAGGCTCCTACTTCCACATGGAGTGTGTGTGTCTGTGTCTGTGTCTGCGTGTCTGCGTGCGCGCATGGGAGCACACATATGGACAGAGGAGAACTTATAGGAATCAGTTCTCTCTTTCTGCCATGTGTATTCTGGGGATCAAACTCAGGTCATTAAGCCTAGTGGCAAGTTTTTTACCTGTCAAGCCATCTCACCAGCCCAGTTTGTTTTGTTTTGCTTTCTGGAAGCATTGAGACTTTACATATGTTGGGTATATGCCCTGTTACTGAGCTGTTTGCCAAGCCCTTTAGACGACACACTTTGGATGTTTTCTGCACAGGGTTGCTGTGCCCATAGTGTGAGCAGTGAGCTACAGTGTTGCTGTGCCCACAGTGTGAGCAATGAGCTGAGCTTTACCAGTGTCTCACCTTCATTCCCATGTTTTTGTCTGCTTATTAACCCAGGGCTCACGAGGAACTAAATGTGAAACACGAACCACTTCAGCTCGTCCAACCTCAGTTTGAGATGCCGCTGCCAGCCCTTCAGCCTGCGGTGAGTCTTTACTCTGCATGGCACCCTCGTGGAGTCCCAGTGCACACTCCGGCACCACATCGGTTAGCGTTCTGTATGGCTTCCATGGGGGAGAGTGCCTGAGGAGTCAGAGCATGGGCTTTCCTGGCTATTCAGCTTGTCCATCTTGAGGGCGTGGGCTTGGAAGGCATATATGAGACTGCCTGAGTGCCCTAGTCACTTTACTGTGCTGTGAAGAAACACTATGACCAAGGCAACTTAGAAAAGCATTTCATTGGGAGCTTGCTAAGTTTCAGAAGGTGAGTCCTTGACCATCCTGGTAAGGAGCAGCAGCATACAAGCAGGCGTGGCATTGGAGCAGCAGCTAAGAGCTTACATCTGACCCACAAGTAGGAGGCAGAGAGAGCACAAGACTAGACCTGGTGTGGGCTTTTGAAACCTCAAAGCCCACCCTCAGTGACACACCTCCTCCAACAAGGGCAAACTTCATAATCCTTCCCAATATAGTTCTACCAACTAAGGACCCAGGATACAAATACCTGAGCCTATGGTTGCCATTCTCATTCAAGCCACCACACTGGGTAATGAGGTAGAAAGCCTTTGAGATGCCTGCCTAGGCGTTGGGCACTCAGATCCTTAGTTTGATTTTAACAGCCTGGGGGCAGCTGCAGTGTGACTTGCTAAGGAGACATGAACAACCATGTTCACCCTAGAGGACACTAGTGACAGACCAAAAGCATGATTCTACCCAAGTCCACTGTGGTAAACCAGTGAGGTATTTTAAGTTGCTTACTTATATGAGCATGGTGACGAGTCCTGCACAGGAGGTCGGGAAAGGGTGACTTCTCAGTGAGTTGCATCACCAAAAAGCCCAACCCCAGAGTAGGTGAATACTTAGGAAAGTTGCATCTTGGAGTGTCCTGCCCAAGGAAGTTCCACCTGAGAGTAACACCCACCTTTCCCCACAATGTATGGCTTGTTTAACCTCCAGATAGATTGGTGAGTCTTGTAACTTTGTGAGCTTCCTACACCTTGTAAGTTTCCTAACTCCTATGAGTCTTGATGTTGCAGTTGAGAAGCAACAGCTACAGAACAGCAGCCATGTGTACGGCATTGTGCAACTGTTGAGTACAGCATTAACTGAACATTGGCTATCTTTCCCTATCCCCATACATTCTGGGATCTTTTTGTTTGTTCATGAGGGGGGTTGTTTTTCTTTTTTTTTTTTTTCCAAGGTGATTCCATGTAGAAGAGGTTTATTGAGCGGGTAGGGGGTGCAGAGAAGAGGAGAAAGAGAGACAGAGGGGGGAAAGAAGAGAGAGAAAATAAATAAATAAATAAATAAATAAATAAATAAATAAATAAAAGAGGGGGGTTGTTTTTCTGAACTTGCTTTTTAGACCAGAGTGGCTTTAAACCCATAGATCCACTTGTCTCTGCCTCCTTAGTGCTGGGATTAAAGGCATCCATACATTCTGGAATCTTAAAGAGCTAGTTGGTTAATTTGCTAGCTTGAAATTGTTGATGGTGATATTTATATCCTAAAAAATAGCAAATCCTACAGGTCAGGTTTCTTGTCATGAGAGCTGGTAGTTACCAGCTCATGGATGGGCTATACCTAGGGATGTTAAGTTTAGCCCTTTCTATACTAATATACATCTGTTTCCCCAGTGACTTCTGGTCCTAAAGAACTCATAATAGCTAGCTGACTGAGTGATATACACCTGTACATCAGGACTCAGAGGGCTGTGGCAAGAGGACCAGAAGTTTGGAGTCACCCTGCGATATATATATATATCAAGATCCTGTCTCAAAACAAAGAAAGCCATGAGTATATAGGAACAAGTTGTGACGTCACTGCACAACCCTCAGTGCCAGGCTTGGCTGAATTCATGGCACTGTTATAGTGGCTTGGTCAGTTTAGTGGTGTGGTTAAAGCTGGTTCTGCTTGGTTGCTTACTGGAGACTCAGCCATACTTGATATGGGCCTAATGGATGAAGTGGGGGAGCTGGGAAGGCTCCTCCCAGGAGACAGGCTTAGTCAGCTTCTCATTGCTGTGCTCTTGTCACTGCTAGGCTCTGAGAGACTCTTGGCTAAAAGAGTGCACTTCCCCTAGGTCTTCCCTCCGAGTTTCCGGGAGTTGCCGCCCCCTCCCCTGGAGCTGTTTGACCTAGATGAAACATTCTCCTCTGAGAAGGCACGCCTCGCACAGATCACCAACAAGTGTGAGTACTGGCCAGTTACATTGCCTCTATTATGAATTTTATTTGCCACAACCTCTGTGACTTGCTTAAAGAGAATGCTTAAAGATGGTTCTGGAGAACTGACTCTGGTAGATGAATGAAGCTGAGTATGACTTCATTGCATGTNTTTTTTTTTTTTTTTAAAGATTTATTTTATTTATTATATGTAAGTACACTGTAGCTGTCTTCAGGCATTCCAGAAGAGGGCGCCAGATCTCATTAAGGATGGTTGTGAGCCACCATGTGGTTGCTGGGATTTGAACTTATCACCTTCGGAAGAGCAGTCGGGTGCTCTTACCCGCTGAGCCATCTCACCAGCCCCTAAAGTGTCACTTTTGACCCCCGTAGCCTCTTGGTTCTGATGAACTAAGTGAGCCAAGTCGAATACTAACCCTGGCATCCACCTTGCAGACCTGGGTCATTGGTCACAGGAACATTTAGATTAGAAAGATTCACAGGCTGGCAAGATGGTTCCACAGGTAAAGGAGCTTGTAGAGAAAGGCAGATTACCTGACTTTCAGTCCCGGAACCCACTTGCAGGTAAAAGAAGAGAACCAACTCTATAAAGTTGTCCTCTGTCCTCCTCATAGGTGTCATGTACAAACTGCTGCCCCAGCACACACACACAGGTAATAATAAAACAAATAAGTATTCTTTTAAAAGACAAGAACAGAAAAAGGAGTCCAGGCCAAAAGGTTTCTGTAGACTTCAAATTGAAGTGTCTTCCTGCCTGTTGATCCTCCTGATATGCTCAGTTTCTAACACAGCAGACAGGCCTGCACCCAAATGGCAAGAGACATAAAATTAACCACCCACTGCAAGCAGTGGCCCACTCCTGTAAACACAAGGAAAAACATGAGCATACATAAATGAATTAATTATTAAAAAATGCAACAAGCTGTACATTATAGTGATATCTTTAATACCAGCACTCAGGATGCAGAGGTAAACAGATCTGTGAGTTCCAGGATAGTCAGAACTATGTGAGAGACCCCACCCCTCAAAGAAAGCAACGAAGTTGTGAATAGCTCTTCCTGGCAACTAGAAAGGAATGGTAGTCACTTGTCTCACATTTAATCTGTGGTATGGACCTTGGTTAACAACAGTTCACATAATCCAGCACTCAGGAGGCTAAGACAGGAAGATCACTGAGTTCAAGGCCAGCCTTGGCTACAGTGTGCTACCCTAGCTCAAGAAGAGCAGTAATGACTATACACACATCTTAGATATAGGACTGCTAGGAATGGCTTTATAGAAGACCGTTGTTATGACAGATGCATTTTTCTTTGTGTTTTTCTAATTTGGGGGGCTGGGATGAGGGTTGAGATGGGTTCATATAGCCAGGCTGACCTTGAACTCAGTATGTGGCTGAGACTGACTTTGAACTCCTGACTCCCCTGTGTCCACCTCCCATCAGGCCCTGCTTCATTTTGGTTTTTGAAACAGAGTTTCACAATGTATTGTAAACTGGCTCTTGAAACTCAGCTGGGTCACTTCAGCTGGCCTCAAATTCATGACAGGCCTGATGTAGCCTCTCCAATGTGTGAGGACAAGTATGAGCCCGCTTGTGTCAGTCCCTGCTGTTCTCTGATAATGTACGGTAAATGGTGAGGGTTGTTTATGTTTACTAAGGAGTGAACCCACAACTTTACTTTTCTCTAATAGTCTTATGATAAATGCCACTCCTGGGACTGGAGCTTGTACCTCAGCACTGCAGTGTAGTACTCTACCACTGAACCGTGTCACCAGTCTTATTTTTCTTTTATATGCCGGAGTCTTCCTGTATTACCTAGGCTGGTCTCAAATTTGTAATCTTCTTTCTCCAGCCTCCCAAATGCTGGGATTTTGGATGTATACCACCAGGGTTGGCATAAATGTTACTTTAAACTTTGTATCTGACCTTTTCACAGTGCCCTTTATATTTAGAACCTGGTACCTTGAGTCCCTAGGGCTGCTGTTGTGCTTTGTGGTATGCAGTGCTTGATTTGGGGAGTGGGACAGCTAGAACAGACCGGGCTGGGCGTGTTGGCTCAGTCCTCTAATCCCAGCACTCAGGGAGCTTGTCTAAGGCAGGAAGACTGTTAAAAGTTTGAGGCCATCCTGGGCTATGGCATAAGACTGTCTCACTGAAGAATGACAAAATATGCCACCTTTGTCCTTATCTACTAAAGCAGCACATCTGTGATGACATCTTTGTAGGAAGAGCTGAATAGTGAGCAGAGGAGAACACTTCAAACACAGTGTCTGAATTCTGGAAAGAGTGGAAGTTAAGGGTTAACCAGACTGTTGTGTGTTTAGGTACTGATGAAGACCTGGAATTCTATGTCAGGAAGTGTGGTGACATTCTTGGAGTGACAAGTAAACTTCCAAAGGATCAGCAGGATGCCAGACATATCCTGGAACACATCTTCTTCCAAGTGGTGGAGTTCAAGAAACTGAACCAGGAAGCCCACTGAGGTGGCAGCCCTTCAGGTGATGTCACTCACTCTTTGCAACATTCATTAGTTCTTCAGTGCTTACTAATCGTCTGTCTCCCAGATGAACAACAGATGATGATCCTTCGAGAATGGAACTTCTGCTCTAGCTGGAGGGTCCCCACAGACAGTAGCATGATCTGTAAGCAAACACTTAGACGCCAGAGAATGCTAAGTGCTGTGGTGTAGAAACAGCAGACCAGGCCGGAGGGATCCAGTGTGCCAGCTCTCAGCCGAGTGAGCAGAGGCGGCTCAGTGCACACTGATACCAGCATCTGCTGTGCAGTTTGTGTCAGAGCCCCTAACGGCACTTGGGTGACACATGGTTGCTGTGGCAGTGGGCAGAATCTGTCCTGGAGTTATAACAACTTCACCCTGGGCTTAGAATCAGCCTTCAGGCCAGCTAATCCCCACTTATCCCAGCTAATAGTGATTTTGAATGTCAAATTAATGTTCAAAATACCAAAGAGTTCTGTTTCAGGCTCTGAACTGAAATAAAATAAAATTCTGTGTTTCCTGTCTCATCCTGGAACATGATATTGATGTGACTGAAATGGCATTCCAGAACTTCTGAGGACTGTAAAGCACCTTCTGCCTGCCCGCTGAGCTCTGTGGTTTTGAATTCTTCTCACGAAAGTATCTGTACTTGTTTTTCTCTAACGCTGTGGAAGGTTTGCCCATCCTCTGTGGTGCCCAGATGGAAGAGATGATTCATTTGCATAAATTAAATCTATGATTTAGCATTTGTAATTTATAAAATGGTCTGTCTCATTGATATCCTTTTTTCTCACTCCTGCTCAAGATTTGAATCTCTTATTGAAGATGTACCTAATGCTTGAGCTTGTTAGAATACTGTGCAGACTTCTGGGCTGGTTCAAAGTCAGATGAGAGCCTAGCAGAAAGTAACTGCTCAAGCTAAAGCTGACCCCATGGACTAATTTGAAACAATACAAAACAAGGCACATGTGTGGCACATTCCTTTCATCCCAGCACATTTTGAGAGCCAAGCACGATAGCATATGATTGTAGTCTCAGAATTTGAGAGACTGAGGCAAGAGAATTGCCAGCCTAAGCTATGGAGACCTTGTTTCAAAAAGAAAAGAGTGGGGGCTGGGCGTGGTGGCACACGCCTTTAATCCCAGCACTTGGGAGGCAGAGGCAGGCGGATTTCTGAGTTCGAGGCCAGCCTGGTCTACAAAGTGAGTTCCAGGACAGCCAGGACTATACAGAGAAACCCTGTCTTGAAAAACCAAAAGAAAGAAAGAAAGAAAGAAAGAAAGAAAGAAAGAAAGAAAGAAAGAAAGAAAGAAAGAAAGAAAGAAAGAAAGAAAGAAAGAAAGGAAAAGAAAAGAGTGGGGCTGGAGAGATGGTTCAGTGGATGAGAGCTGTTCTTACCAGGGTTCTAATTCCCAGCACTCAGATATGGCTCACAGGCATCCATAACTCCAGTTCAGTGATCTCTTCTGGCCTTCATGGATATGGGGCACACAGATGGTGCACATATCTACATGTAGGAAAAAACAAAACAAAATAAATCTAACAAAAATTAAGCACATGGGGGACAGTTCAGGTGTTAATATATAGGACAGAGGTGATAATGACATTATATAATGAAATATTCAGGAGACACTCACTTTTCCACTGATCTGTTCCCCACCATTCTCTATTGCCTTAAATTTAGAACCAGTGTGGCTCATGTCTACAGTCAAGCACTTTCGAGGCGGAGGAAAAGGATTGCTGAGGGTTGAGAGGATCCTGACATACCAAGTTAATTCCAGGCCAGCCTGGGCCATACAACACACCCCTGTCTCAAATCAAAGGAATCCATAGCTACCTCTAAACACCAGCTAGTACAGTTTAGTACCCCTGTATAGTATATTTAGTACCCCTTGGGAGGCTGAAGCAGGAGGATCTAGGCTGGACTGGGGACATAAACTCTATTCCACAGCAACAGAAACCACACAATGTCCAAGCATCAGAGGGCTGTTTAAAACTCTGTTGTTTGTGTGCCTTATAGAAATTTGGGGCCAGGCATGGTGGCGCACGCCTTTAATCCCAGCACTCGGGAGGCAGAGGCAGGCTAATTTCTGAGTTCGAGGCCAGCCTGGTCTACAAAGTGAGTTCCAGGACAGCCAGGGCTATACAGAGAAACCCTGTCTCGAAAAAACCAAAAAAAAAAAAAAAAAAAAGAAAGAAATTTGGGGAGTGTTGTTTGTTTGTCTACTTGTTTATTTGTTTGTGTTTTGGGGTTTTATTTTGTTTTGTTTTTGAGACATTGTTTCTCTAGTAGTTTTGGCCATACTGGAACTCCCTCTGTAGACCAGGCTGGCCTCAAACTCAGAGATTTGTCTGCCTTTGCCTCCCAAGTGCTGGGAATAGAGGCCTCTGGCCACCACCTGACTGATTTTGTTTGTTTGTTTTGTCTATGGATTTCTGGGCTTATTGGCATAAGCCTTTAATCCTAGCACTTGGGAGGCAGAGGCAGGCAGATCTCTGAGTTTGGGACCAGCCTGGTCTTCATAGCTAGTTCTAGGATAGTCTGGGCTACTCAGAGAAACCCTGTCTTAAAAATAAAAAAAAAAAGTTTTTAATTTTTAAATTTTATTTCATGTGTATCCAAGTTTTACCTGCGTGTTATGTATGTCCACCATGTCTGTGCCTGGTACCAGTGGATCCAGAAGAGGGCATCAGGTCTCCTGAAACTGAATAAACCATTGTGTGTCACTAAACTCTGGTTTAGTTTTAAACTAAAAAAACTAACAATGTAAGTCTTGAGCAGTGATCTATAAGCTGTAAATGGAAAGAACTCCACCTTCTTCAGCCATCCAGCTACCCTCTTTGCAACCTGGAAATATATGCTTTAACTTGACAAATGGGGACAAATCTGTGTGTTTAAACTTGCAATGCTGGGAGCTAGGACTCCCACTGCAGAGAGAGGATCAGCTTGAGTCTAGAGGCCGCCAGCTCCTCCCATGCATGCTGTCAAGCTGCTGAGATTGACTGATGGCGAACTTGTGCTGGGAAAGAGCCAAGATACTGACTGACGTGCAGGTCTTCAGGCTTCATGCTTCTTCCAGTGAGTCTGGAGAGACCCCTAGAGTGATGCAAACAGAGAAAACTTGCTGTGTCTGGCTGCGAGCTTCTCCTCTCCTCTTTAGCCACTGTCACTTTTGTAAGTGGGATCACAGTTCCTGGAGTTTTATGCAGATGGCAGCAATCGTCCTGTTCTCTGTGGCTTCTTTCAGCAAAAGCATTTCAAAATCAACTTGTCTCTGTAATTTGTTTACCCAGGCAGTTGTTGAGTGTTTGGGATGTCTTCAGTTTGGGGCTGTTGTTAATATACATTCGAAAGTCTGTGTGGGCATATACATTTATTTTTTTGAAGGTTTGATCATACAGTGGGTGTATAGATGTAAGGTTTCCCTTCCTGTTTTGGGGGGGCAGTTTTGGGTGGGTTTGGTTGGTTGATTTGTGGTGTTGGTTTTTGAGAGTTTCACTGTAGAACTCAGGATAATCTGGACTTTACCATGTAGGACAGACAGGCTCAAACTTTCAGTGATGTTCCTGCTTCTGCCGCCAGGCCTGGTTTATGTGGGTAATAGAGATCACACCGAGGGCCGCCAGGCCTATTCAGTGAGCACACTACCACCCCATCCCCCACCCCCTAACTCTTGCTTTGTAGGCCAGCCATTGGATCTTTAGCAACCTTGCCTCAACCTCCCAAGTGCCATGTGCTCAGTTTTAGTTACAGCTGTGTGCTTGTCTTAGGGTTTCATTGTTATGAAGAGACACCATGACCAAGGCAACTCTTAACTGGGGCAACATTTAATTGGGGCTGGCTTATAGTTTGAGAGGTTCAGTCCATCATCATCATAGTGGGAAGCATGGCAGTGTGCAGGCAGACATGATGCTGCAAGAGCTCAGAATTCTACATCTTGATCCAAGGCAACCAGGAAGAGACTGCTTCCTTGCACTGGGCGGAGCTTAGGCATAGAACCTCAGAAGCTACCTCCTCAGTGACTCACTTGCTCAAACAAGGCCACACCTCCTAATGTCACTTCTCATGGGCCACGCATATTCAAACCACCATGGCACTTCATTCTTTTCATTTCTTTGAGACAGGGACTTATGTTGCTTAGGCTGGTCTTGAACTCCTGGACTTAGTTAATCCCACACCACTTCCTCCTAGCTGGTACTATAGGCCTGTATCATACCTAGCTATGTCTTTAGAGAACAGCTATGGGATAAAGCAGAATTAAAAGTTTAAGATGGGCTGTAGAGCAGTGGTCTAATGCTTCCTAATGCTATAACTCATTAATACAGTGTTCATTGTTGTGCCAATCCCCAACTATAAAATTGTTTTCATTGTTACTTCATAACTGTCATTTTGCTACTGTCATTAGGTAATTGTAATGTCAATATCTGATATGCAGTATATCTATATGTGACTCCTGTCAAAGAGTCATTTGACCCCCTCAAAAGGGTCTTGACCTACAGGTTGAGAATTATAGCATGAGTTTCAGACTAGCTTGGGTTACATAGAAAGGCCACCTCCAGGGCCTGGAGAGATGACTCAGCAGTAAAGAGCACTGACTGCTCTTCCAGAGGACCTGAGTTCAAATCCCAGCAACCAAATGGTAGCTCACAACCATCTGTAATGGGATCTGATGCCTTTTTCTGGTGTGTCTGAAGACAGCTACAATGTACTTGTATATAATAAATAAATCTTTTTTTTTTTTTTCAAGACAGGGTTTCTCTGTATAGCCCTGGCTGTCCTGGAACTCACTCTGTAGACCAAGCTGGCCTCGAACTCAGAAATCCGCCTGCCTCTGCCTCCCGAGTGCTGGGATCAAAGGCGTGTGCTACCACGCACAGATTAATAAATAAATCTTAAAAAAAAAAAAAGCAAAGCCACTTCCCATCTCTTTTCTCTTCTTCTTTCTTTCTTTCTTTCTTTCTTTCTTTCTTTCTTTCTTTCTTTCTTTCTCTTTCAGACTGAATCTCACTAGTTAGTTCTAGGTGGCTTCAGTTTACAACTCTCTTGCCTCCTGAATGCTAGGATTACATGAGTCCATCAGTATTTCATGAACTTTTCCTGGGGAGACTAGGATGTTCATTTACCCCAGACAGGGCACCACCAACAGACCAAAGTAAGGACTCCCCCAAGTCCATTTTGGAGAACTACTGAGTTTACTGGGCTGACTTGCAGAACTCACTGGGACGTTGAGCCCCTCCCACCCCCACTTCAGCTGTGAAGATGGAGTTCCCCTTGAGTTAACGCAATTTGGACAATGAGGACATCCTTCAGCCTGAGTCTACAAGACTTGGTAGACAGCTGGGAGGGAGATGTAGGAAGGAGGTGGGGATCTCAGGTGAGGGTCTAATGAGGGCCCCCCCCCCAAACCCTTCTGTGAAAAAATATCAACAAGCCATTGAGGAACACTTCAAAATAGTCAGAGCTGCTCTGATGAAGTTATTAAGGGCTGACGAGGCTTGGAGAATAGCCTTTTAAGATAACTTCGTTTTTGGATCTGACGATGTAGTCTTGGCTGGTTTGGAACTTACTGTGTAGACCAGGCTGTCCTAGAATGCTTGCCTTTGCTCCGTGAGTGCTTTGTTACAGGTATGTGCTATTATGCTCAGCCTTTTTCTTTTTTTCCTTCCTTCCTTCCTTCCTTCCTTCCTTCCTTCCTTCCTTCCTTCCTTCCTTCCATTCTTTCTCTCTTCCTTCTGCTTTTGTTTTGATGATGTTGATACTGCTAGATATTACTTAGGAGCTCATGGCCACACAAACGCTGAACCTTTGAGTTACATTATTCGCCCTCTTTTTACTTTTTGAAAGGTTTCACTAAGTTACCCAGCCTGTCCTTGAACTTGTTATCCTCCTGCCTCAACTTCCCAAGAAGATAGGATCCCAGATCTGTGCTCTGTCCAGCTTTTAAGCATCTTTTGTGCTTTTGGCACTGACTGCATTTTGAAGAGAGCCAGATCAAGACTGAGGTGAAAGGGGGCAAGAAGGGCCTTGAAGTCTTGCCAGTCTCTGAGAATCCTTCCCACCTACTCCTCCTTCTGGCCTTTTCCTCTCTCCCACCCACCTTCTTCCCTGCCCACTCCACTTTTTTTCTTTTGATCTGGGAATCTCCCTAGATAGGGAGATGCTTGAACTTTCCATTCTTCTGCTCGAGCCTTCCAGAGTGCTGAAATTTCAGGCATGCACCACTACTTCAAGGAGAATTATCTTTTAGTTTGGGGTTCAGGGTCTCCTTATATCTCAGTCTGGCCTGGAAGTCACAGTGTAGTGAAGGCTGGTCTTGAATTGGGGATTCTGGGATTAGACCTGTGACACCACACCTTGCATAGATTTTCAAATCTTTCTCCTCCCTGCTAAGCCATGGGTGTTGTCATTCCCTACTTGTCCATCCCACCAGCTCCTAAAAAACCCACCTCTATAGAGCCGAAAGTGATCCAGTTGGGTGGGTGCACACAGCTTCCCTCTGCCAGCCCAGTACCTATGTGATCAGTGCAATTGACTGAATGGCTTTTTGCCTTAGTTTGCTTAGTGGGTTGAGCATGCAGCTTATTTCTAGGCTGGTTGCTTGGCAGGTGAAGGCCCAGAGTTTGAAGTGCCGCCCTACAAAGCAAAGCAAAACCAAAACAAAAGTTTCTCAGTAGATGGATACTGTGACTGGACAGAAAGGCAGGTAATCCTACTTATTATTTACCATCAGTCAATAACTGTGTCCTTGTTGCTAGGCCAAGTGGGATTTTAACAAGGTTTGATCTTTGTCTTATTGACAAAGGAGTAGCCTTGATTTTTGAAGTGCAGGACAGATAATTGAATGGCTAAATGGCTAGAGCCTTTCCTTCTCAGGAAGGTACGTCCGTACCCCCTCCCCCCATGCAATTCCGAATGTCAGTTATCAGTTCTGAGCCGAGAGACCACTCCCAGGTATGACTGCTCCAGGATTCTAGGAATGCTCTCCCCAGGGGTTATGTGCTGAAATGCTGATAACGAGAGGACACCCTTGTGGAGGTCACCAGATTCCCTGTGACACTGGAGTGACCTTGCTACCCCAACACTGATCTCCAGGCTTCTCTAGCTCTGGTGTCCTGATTAACTGGCTCCAGTTCCAGGTCCCAGGTGGACTCCGCATCTGCTCTCTGCATTTTGCCTTGGGCACATATCTTGTGCAAATTTCTAGGTCCTGCTTTTGTTCAAAAGGAGATTGGTAATCTAAAGGAGTGTGTGTGCAGCCTGCAGAGCGGCTTCCGGGGCCTCCGAGGGTAAGGGTGAAGACAGGTGGGGTCGGAATGTAATCATAGGACCAGCAGAAGAGCTACAGGGGTGGAGTAAGGCATGTAGGATGGCCTAGACCCACAGCAACAAAAGCCACCTAACAGTGATATAATACTCATTATGTGCCTTATACATATTCACGTACTTGTAGTGCTTAGAGTTAAAGGTTTGTACCACCGTACCCCAAAATAAAGTGTAGGAGAAAATAATCCTCCACTTCTCCAGCAGGCTTTTTTTTGTTTGTTTGTTTTTCGAGACAGGGTTTCTCTGCGTAGCCCTGCCTGTCCTGGAACTCACTCTGTAGACCAGGCTGGCCTCGAACTCAGAAATCCGCCTGCCTCTGCCTCCCGAGTGCTGGGATTAAAGGCGTGCGCCACCACGCCTGGCCAATAACTTTCTTTTAACTGGGAGACTTTTTTTTTTTTTAAGATTTATTTTATTTATTATATGTAAGTACACTGTAGCTGTCTTCAGACACTCCAGAAGAGGGAGCCAGATCTCGTCACGGATGGTTGTGAGCCACCATGTGGTTGTTGGGATTTGAACTTATCACCTTTGGAAGAGCGGTCGGGTGCTCTTACCCGCTGAGCCATCTCACTAGCTCCTAACTGGGAGACTTTTATCTGTATGACAAGACCACCTATTTGCCACATAATTTCTTTCCTCATCCCTAGTTATCTTGTGTTACCACCATTCCTACAGAAGTCCTGGGACCCCTTTCCTTTTTGTACCCTAGGAAGCTTCAAACATCTGAGCCTTTGTATGGTGTCATTATTTTACAGGACTCCAACGGATATGCAAGTAAGTTTCCTCCTGTTCATCTATTTCCTATCCATTTAATTTGCAAACAAGCCAAAGATGCTAGGAGAAAAAGCCATTTGCCCTTTCCTTACTGTAAACTCTAGAACTACAGTTTGGGGAAATCAGTGCCTCAGTTTCTCTATCTGCTACCAGGTAATACTAGCATTTAACACATTGAGGTGTTATGAAGATCAAAGGTTTTTATGAACTGTTGCTGCAGATGAGGAAACAGGCATGGAGATGTTTGATAATTTGAGATAATGGAACTAGGGAAAGGTAGGCTGGGAATCACCCCTTAGGAAATCTGACTGTAAAGCACACTGGCTGTGAAGAGCAGTGGTCCACATGAACGCCTTTGAAGGGAGAGGGGTGGGGGAAAGCCTTGAATTAAGCCAGGTGAAAACTTGTAGCTTTTAAGTCTTCATTCTGCTGTAGTAAATGAAGTTTTCAGAGTTGTACTGTCTAAAGGGGGCCAGCAGTTTTTGGAAAGATATCTGAGGCCTGAGCCTGAAGGGCATTTGGCTGGGGCTCTTCCTATCCTTTCAGGGAGTCCCAGTAAGATGACACTCAGTATTTAGGTAGTAAATCACAACCTGAAAGGGAAAACCCTTGCCATCCGAAATTTAACTTAAGCCAACAAACCTTCACCCGGGGCTTTCTACATTTCCTAGGAAAGGCTGCTGGGATCCCAGAATGCTCGCAGTTCAGCAAGGGAAATGCACACAGATGCAAGCAGATGGGCAGGAGATCCCAGTCGGGGAAGATGTGGGGCGTTCCTGGTCCCAATAACGGCCAAGCAAAAGCTGCGAGGCTAAATTTCGCCTGTCTGGGTCTTGGCGTGGTGATCTGGAAGACCATTACAATATGGAGTAACAAAGATTTAACCCCGAGAGGAAGAGAGGTTTAAGTTTGGTGAGAGAAATGTTGGGATTTTGAGCTGGGTCTCTCTGAGGCAGTTGAAGAAGAAGCAAGAAGGCATGCAAATGAAAAAAAGTGCAAACCCAGTCAAAGGGAGCATGAGGGTTCTAGGGGCAGAGGCTTGGACCGTCCCAAGCAGTGACAATTTGGGCGGGAAGTTTCTCCCATTCAGTTCTTTCGGTCTTTGCTATGTGTGTGGCTTGGGGTCTAAGATCCACATAGAGCCAGGACTCGCGTCTCATTGAATCCCCAAGGTAGGTGTATTTGGATTTAGTAGATTCCCAACCACTGGAGCATCTGCCCGCTTGCACATTCGGTTTCTGCCCTCCGGTAAACCACTCCCCTCCTCCCCTCCTTGGACTCCGCCCCTCCGGTAGGGGCGCGCGGGCTCCGCCCCTCGCGTCTGTACGCCTCGCCCCTTCCGTATGCTCCGCCCCCGCGCTCGCGCGCCAGGGCCGGGCGGCGCCGACGCACTTGGCGGGAGATAGGAAAGTGGTTCTGTGCGCTCCCTAGGCAGCTGCAGTTCCCGGGAACGTGCGACCAGTTCTTCAGACACGCTGACGCCTGAAAGCACCGCCTGGGGCCCGGAGCGGCTCGAGCAGCCTGAGTCCTGACCCCGGCCCGGCTCCCGCTCCGGGCTCGGCCGGCGGGCGTAAGGGCGCGGCGGGGTCCGGGCCGGGGGGGGATGTCTCGGCGGACGCGCTGGTGAGAGGCGTCGGGCGCTCTGGGGTTCTCTCCCTCTCCTTGGGTCAGCAAGCGTGAGATGGGGATCCCCGGGAGAAATGCACCCTGCGCTGCCCGATGCAGGGGTCCGCGCCACGCTAAGAGGCTCTAGGGACCCCCCTGGCTCGGTTCCCGGGCCTCCTGGGCCCGGGATCCTGAAAGCGCGGGTTCCCCCTCTAGACCGGGTCCCAGCCCTGGGTGAGGTCTATGGTCTCCCGCCTAATTGCAGGGTGGGGAAGGAAGGCTGTTGCCCGCGGTGTCAGCTGGAGGCCCATTACTGGGTAGGGAGAATGTCTCCCCTTGTCGCAGCGAGTGGAAGGCAGGAGTCTGGGAGACACTTGTCGATCAGAGTGGCTCGAATTTGCTGGCGTTCCTTTCCTGTTAGCATTCCGGGAAGCACAAAGCCCCTAGGCCATCCGCGGGATGTGAGACGGGGGATTCGTTGTCTCATGGGGTTTCAGCGGCCGGTTCGGTTTGGTTTCAGAAGTCTTCTTCCTGTTCCACGCTAGGTTTGGGCAGTTGGGGATGAGTAAAGACTAATGGTGTGCAACGAGACTGCTCTGCCAGCAGCCTCTGAGCCAAAGGCAGGAACTGGGTTTCCCTCTTAGTTCCCTAGAGGTTAGGTGGCTGGGTCAAGTCTGGACTTTTGGTACACCTGTGTATCTGGGGCCTAATCGCGGGGCTTTCCAGCCTTTCTAAGGCGTGGGATAATTGGGCTCTGCTGTGTTCCTCCTGGGTCTTTCCAATTCAGAACGCCTTACCACTGTCTTCAGATTGCCGAACCTGGCTTAGGATGAGGATAAGGAACAGAGATGTCTGCTTGCTTACTTGCAGAGTTCTTCGTGGCTAGGTTGGGTCAGTGGGAGCTGATCAGGGGTGGCTTCCCATGCCCCACGAGTATCTGGAAGTACAAATCCGAGAGCCCAGGGGCTTGAGGGACTCTTTTGTGAAGCGTGGGCTCCGTGCCCCTGCATCCTCACTAGCCTTTCTCTGCCACATGTTGTGACTCCCTGTACCCCAGTGGCCCACTTCCCTCTTGGCCTCTGACTCACCTTTCCCTGGAGCATAGCCCAGAACGCACAAGGGCAAGAGAAAGGGTATGTGTATATACAAAAGGGTGACTTTTCTTTAAACAGCACACTGGCCTCTGCTTTTCATGCTACGGTTACCAGGGAGGTTAGGGTGTAAAAATGTGGAGCTTGATGTGGCTTTGTCGGCCTCACTTTTCACGTCGGTTCAACGGAGAGCCCTTGAGAATGTGCAAGAAGGTGTGTGAATGATGGATACTCCAATCTGTTTAATACTGTGACCATGCTGGGTAGCAACACAGGTCTTTAATCCCAGCACTCGGGCAGGCGAATCTCTGAGTTTAAAGAACAGCATGGTTTACAGAGCGAGTTCCAGGACAGCCAAGGCTACATAGAGATACCTATCTGGAAGAACACCCCTACCCCCAAAATAGTGTCACTGTTACACAGCACTGAGGCTTCAGGGCTCTGTTACACAGATACCTTTTTTCCTAGGACATTGGCTGCGCTTCTGATAGAAGCTGGGCCTTGTGCTGGGTTTGGGAGAAGCAAACTCAACTTTTTTTTTTTTTTAAGATTTATTTTATTTTATTTATGTAAGTACACTGTAGCTGTCTTCAGACACTCCAGAAGAGGGCGCCAGATCTCGTTACAGATGGTTTTGAGCCACCATGTGGATGCTGGGATTTGAACTTATCACCTTCGGAAGAGCAGTCGGGTGCTCTTACCCGCTGAGCCATCTCACCAGCCCAGCAAACTCAACTATTAATACTTGGTAGATTTTGCCTCCTGCTATACAATGGTAGGTGGTGTTGGGTCAGCAATGACAAAACAAATCTGCTTTCTGGATTCTGTGACATGTATTGCTAAGCTTAGGAACTTCTTTTCATTTTCGTTAGGATTTTTAGAATTATTTGGTAGGCAGCATCTTTGCAAGTATCCATTCATTCACAAATCCACTCCTTCTCTGGGCAAATATTTTTTTAGGCCTTTCCTGTGCCAAATTCCAGGATATGAAGGTGGAGCTGACCTTTGTGGGTGATGTCAAGAGCAGAGGTTGGGGCTGAGGGCAGGGCCTGGCTTTCCAAAATGCTTTGGATGTGTGTAGGAGTGACAGAGGGAGGCTGTGCTGAGTGTGAGGGAAGACAGGGAGGGCCGTGCAGACACCAACACCGCACACTTTTGGGCACAAAGTGGGGCTTGTCTTGCTCATTTGGAAATCTCTACTTTTCCCAGTTACATATGACTAACCTTTCGTATTTGCTCGAGGTGACCCAGTGCAGGTCCCGGGGAAGGATTAACCAAGTTCTGTGAATAACCGGTTGTTTGCCTTTCTCCCTTAGTTATGTATCTGTGGGTGGTTTTGTGCACTTGCGTGAAGGTGCCCACAGAGGCCAGAGTGGCTGGATCCTCCTGGAGCCGGGAGGTTGTGGGAAGGGTGCTGGGGGCTGAATTTAGGTCCTCATCAAGGCCAGTATGTTCCTTAGTGGAGCCAGCTCTCCAGTCCCTAACTAGCATTCTCAGAGCTTCATAGTGTGATCTCATTCTCAAACCATTAAACTAGGCAATAGGATTTTGATAGCAGTTTGATTTTGTGAGCCAGGGAGTGGAGTATATAGATAGTGGAGCAAGCCTTTAAACCCAGCAGGGAGGCAGAGACAGGCTGATCTCTGAGTCTACCGATTGAGTTCCAGGATAGCTAGGGCTACACAGAGAAACTTTGTCTTGAAAAACAAACAAACAGAACAATAAAAACTTACATGTCAGTTTTTTTTTTAAGCCTCCAGACATCAAATAATTGTATTCTGAGTTTTTTGCTCTCCCTTAATCGTGCCCACGTGCAGTCAAGGATTGGAAAGAGTGAAGGAAGTTAGGCTCGGTGTGGTGGAATAGGCCTTTAATCCAGATAAAAAGAATGGAAAACGTTGGGCTGGGGAGATGGCTCAGTGGTGAAGAGCAATGACTGACTGCTCTTCTAGAGGTCCTGAGTTCGATTCCCAGCCACCACATGGTGGCTCACAACCATCTGTAATGCAATGCCCTCTTTAGTAGATTTGAAGGAAGTAACAGTGAACTCACATAAAATAATGCATATTTTATTTATTTATTTATTTATTTATTTATTTATTTATTTATTATTTTTTTTGCTTTTTTGTTTTTTTGAGACAGGGTTTCTCTGTATAGCCCTGGCTGTCCTGGAGCTCACTTTGTAGACCAGGCTGGCCTCGAACTCAGAAATCTGCCTGCCTCTGCCTCCCAAGTGCTGGGATTAAAGGCGATTAAAGGCGTGCGCCAGCCTCTTTTACACAGCAAGTTCCAGGACAGCCAGGAGAGAGATACTACATAGAGAGACTGCCTCCAAAAGGAAGCAAAAAACAGAAGGTAAAATTCTACCTAAGCCGGGCGTGGTGGCGCACGCCTTTAATCCCAGCACTCGGGAGGCAGAGGCAGGCGGATTTCTGAGTTCGAGGCCAGCCTGGTCTACAAAGTGAGTTCCAGGACAGCCAGGGCTAAACAGAGAAACCCTGTTTCGAAAAATCAAAAAAAAAAAAAAAAAAAATTCTACCTATATTTTTGGCTTATATTAGGATGACCTTGAACTCTTCTGCCACCAGAGTGCTGGATTACCAGTATGCGCTGCCACACCCAGCCTGTGCCTTCCTTTGTACAAGTAGAAAAGAAAGGCCTGCCTTGCCCCAAACCTCCCTGAAGTTGACTTGCCCCTGGTCACACACTACCATCCCCAGGTAAAGGTGTGTAAACAGACTGTCCGTGACCTTTTGCTTGCTTCCACAGCGAGGAGCTGGATGAGTTACACTACCAGGACGCGGATTCGGACCTCCTGGAGCAGAGAGACAATAAGTGTAAGGTCAAATGGACCCATGAGGAGGTGAGTCTCACAGCTGTTCCATGGGACTGAGGAGGAGGGAGTACGGCCCTGAGGGTGGAGGCTGGTCAGCCAGCTGCGTGTCCGATGTCTCCATCAGTGAAAAAGCTGGTGGGCCATCTACTTCTCCTTACCTCCTCAGAGCATGCTCGGGTCCTAAGATCTGCGTCCTCAGATCTCGGGACCTCAGTCTCTTATGTGCTTCTTGTCCTCTCTCTTAGTGTGCTCTTTGCTGTTACAGCCTAATTCCAGAGGCTAGGTAGCTTATCAAGAGTATGGGTTGATCCGGCCATGAGCTCTGTAGGTTCGTCGGTGCATCTTAGGTGAAAGTTTTCTTTTCTTTCTTTTTTTTTTTTTTTGGTTTTTCGAGACAGGGTTTCTCTGTGTAGCCCTGGCTGTCCTGGGCTGAGGCTGATCTTGAGTTTCTCACTTGTCCTGTAGTAGGTGTTGGAGTACACCCTAAGCAGGCAAGCAAGTGCTCTAGCCGCTCAGCTGCATTGCCAGCCCTCAATGCCCAAACCAATTGTTCCTTTGTGGGATTTGGTTGTTTTGATTTGATTTCAGGTGGATCTTTTGTATTCTAGGCTGCTCTAGAACCTAGCTAGTTGTATGCTTTAGGATAGCCTCTGTCTCCAACACAGAGGAATAGACGGAGCCCCCTTGCTTGGCTGTTGTTTTCTGAAACTTTCCCATTCTACGGCCGCTCTTGGATACTTTGTAACAAGCACATTGAACCTTGACCATCTACTGCCTCTAAGTACCTAAGTGCCTCTTCATGATAGAGTCCTGAGTCAATCCTACTGGCCTATCACCATCCTCCTCTCCAGCCATATCCTCTTCCCTCCCTTCTCCCCAGTTTAGCTATCTTTTATTTTAAACCTGCCTGCCAGCCTGCCTGAAAGGTGGTCACTGTAGCTCCCAGCATATCCTCCAGCACAGAGTGGCTCCACTTCTGTTTGCCTGAGGCTTTGATTGGCATCTGCCTCCCTTCAAGCAGTTTTGTGGCTGCCTGCTACCACAACTAACACTTTGGCACTCAGTAGGCCCTTAGTTCCTGAGTAATGTATGAATATGGCTGCTATCCTGGCGTCTGTAAGACTCTCCATACATGTGAGCTCAGGCAAGCCCCGTGTCTTTCTTGCATTGGCAGGATGAGCAGTTGAGGGCCCTGGTGAGGCAGTTTGGACAGCAAGACTGGAAGTTCCTGGCCAGTCACTTTCCTGTGAGTATTGCCTCCCCCAGGGCAACCCCCCCAGGGCGAGGGTTCTGGGTGGCCCCTTGTGAGCACTGTCTAGAAAGCTTAGCATAGGTGAGCTGAGGCAGGAGGCCAGGCTTCATGCACAGGCCTTGGGGAGGTGGAGGCAGGTGGGTCTCTTGAGTTCCAGGAAAGACTGGTCTACAGAGTGAGTTGCTAGACAGCCAGGACTACACAGAGAAATCTTGTTGTCAAACCAATTTATGCTTATTCCTGACTAGTTTACGAATAAATTAGACTTAGACTATGGTAATTTTATTTGGCTTTGACAATTACTGGGGCTCACCCCTAATCTACTCTCTCTCCTGACTGCTGGCCTGGCTACCTCCCCAGCCCTATAGCCCAGATACATCCTGTTTCTCCTGGCCACATGCTTATGGCTCCTCTCATAGAGGCTTCTTCTCCCCTCTTCTCTTCCTCCCCTCTCCCTTCCCTCTCCCTTTTCTTCTTCCCCCTCCCTCCCTCTTCCTTTTCTTCTTCCCCCTTCCCCCCTCCCTTCTTTTCTCCTCCTCTCCCCCCTCCCAGGTCTTTCCTCCTCCAACCCGGTGACTCCAAACCCACCCACCTCTAGTCTCTCCAGTAATTGGCTCCAGCCAATTTTATTTAACCAATAGTCGAAAATCAAGGAACAAGGTTTGCACAACAAAAGCTTGTAAACAGGAGAAGTTAGCATTATAATAGCAGTAGACCAAACCCTGTCCCTCATGAAAAACCAAAAAGAAAGAAACCAAGCAAATCAAACAAAATAAGAAAGCACCCAGGAATCCGATCTAAGGTGCTTGTACCCTGCCTCCTGAACCCAGGGTTCAACCAGAGTTCAGTCTTGTCCCAGCTTTCTTTCTGTTCCTGTTCTAGAACCGCACAGACCAGCAATGCCAATACCGGTGGCTGAGGGTTTTGAATCCTGACCTTGTTAAGGGACCGTGGACCAAAGAGGAAGATCAGAAGGTAAGTGCTGGTTGGCAAAGGGGCAGCGTACAGAGTGGGCTTTCAGTGGGTCTGAACATCTCCGTACCACCCAACAACTTCAGGGACTTGTGCGTGGATGTGTGTTGTGTGAGAGGCCAGCTTTGTAACTTGGTTGGTCTCTATTCATGCTATAGCATAAGCTCACCCAGGCCTCAGAGTACTCCTCAAACGCCAGCCTTCTGAGTGCCGGGCTGAGATATGGCGGCCACCTCACTCACCCTATGGATTATCCAGACAGCTGTTTGTTGTTGGGGTTTGTTTTTCGAGATAGGGTTTCTCTGTGTAGCCTTGGCTGGCCTGGAACTCACACAAGTCCACCTGCCTCTCTCTCGGCCTCCCAAGTTTCAGGAGCCACCACTGTCTGGTGAAACTACCCAGCTTTTAACTGATAACCATACCTGCCACATAGAACATGGATAGGTAATGGGTGGTCTACATAAGGGGCTTGCCTAGCCAGTGTCAGTGGCTATTGAGGCTATGATAATGGGGTAGACACGATGATAAAGGTTATACCAAACAACCATAAAACTGACGATGCCTGGTTTTCGGGTGCTTCCCATGAATCCTACTGCACGTTGAGCTACACCTCCATCTAGTTCCTTCTCTAGGGTTAGTTTCTTTTTGAAACAGGGTCTCATATAGCTTGGGCTAGCCTCAGACTTGGTGTGTAGCCAAAGCTCACCTTAAACTCCTGCTCCTCCTATCTTATCTTCCATGAGGATTACAGGAGTTTGCCACGTTTGACATTTCAGTGCCTTATTCCCATGAGTCCTCTGAGGTGGGTCAATCAAGGCACAGAGAAGGGTTGGCATCCCCCAGACTCTGACCCAGGGTTGCTTTTGTTTGTTGGGAGAGGAGAGTGCTGTGTCTCCCTGGTGTTAACCCTTAAAGTGCTGCTTTGCCTTGGCAGGCACAGCACCCAAGAACGGGGGGGGGGGGGGGGGGGGGGGGGGGGGGGGGGGGGCGGGATAAAGGCATTGCCCAAACGAAGTATCACTGAGAAAGGATGACATCATAGCAAACCTGATGTGGTGGGGCCCTTCTGCAATCTCAGCATTGGGAAGGCGAGGGCAGGGGGCTTAGGAGTTTAAAGCCATCCTATTCTACAGCGTGAGACCCTGTCTCAATTTTTTTTTAAACTATACAGAAATGAAATAGAATATTTCCACACAAAATTTCTTTTTCCATGAGTACTCTTCCTTGGTTTTGCCTCTGTGCACATGAGAATATGTGTGTATCAGAAATCAAGAGGGGAGCCTGGCCTGGGCCCTGGTAGCCAATGCAGGAGGCAGAGATAGGCAGATCTCTTTGAGTTCCAGGACAGCCAGGGGCTACTGGAGAAACCCTGTCTGGAAAAGCCAAAACAAACAAGAAGTGAGGCGTGAGGCGGGGCCTAGAACAGGTAGCTCCGACTGTTAGTTAAGGTTTATGTCCTGAGCAAGAGAGCCTTCCTAAGAGGTGATTGAAGACTGAAATCTAGTTCTAGTTAGTCACAACTTGAGGCTATACACTCTCCTGATTTGATTTCCACAGAAGTGCTGAGGAACAGACATTATTATCATGCCCTATAGTATGGTTGGGGCTGACCTCATAGGCTTTTGTAGCTCTATAAACTCCTGCAAAGCGAGACCCACGTGGATATCTAGATGCTTGCGTGGATATCTAGATGCTTGCGTGAAGGCGATGCAGGGGCTGGTCCCTCACTGATGTTTTCTCTCTAAGGTCATTGAGTTGGTCAAGAAATATGGCACCAAACAGTGGACGCTGATTGCCAAGCACCTGAAGGGCCGTCTGGGGAAGCAGTGCCGTGAGCGCTGGCACAACCACCTCAACCCTGAGGTGAAAAAGTCATGCTGGACTGAGGAGGAAGATCGAATAATCTGTGAGGCCCATAAAGTCCTGGGTAACCGCTGGGCCGAGATCGCCAAGATGCTACCCGGAAGGTGAGCTATCTCCTGGTAGGTGGGTGCAAGCAGGGTGCTGTTCCAGGAGGTGAGCTATCTCCTGGTAGGTGGGTGCAAGCAGGGTGCTGTTCCAAGGAGGTCCGGCCCATACTTGTAATAAAGGAGTGTCCCAGAGTACTGTGACCAGCCCTCTATGTTCTTTAACATTCAGCCAGCCAGGTCTTATAGAGACATGCATTAAAAGGAAGTAGGTCCCCCAGGAATGGCCTGTCTAAAGAGACAGCACCAGGAAGTCCAGTTGTACCCTATTAGAGGGAATATGATAGAAACACCACTTCCTGTCCCCAGACCCGTGTTGAACCCAAGCGGACTTAAAACTCAGGACCTTGGCTTCTTCACAAGTGATATGGAGTGGGTGTGTACCACCATGCCTGGCCAGTCTCTGTATTCAGTATATTCTACTTAAAAGTGTTTTGTTTTTGTTTTTTTTTTAAATGTGTACGAGTGTTTTGCCTGCTTATACCATGTATATACCTGAGGCTAGAGGGAGGGTTTTGGATGCCCTCGGACTAGAATTACAGTTGTGAGCTGGTCTGTGGGTGCTGGGAATCAAATCAAGATTCTCTGGAAGAGCAGTTGCTGTTAGCTGCTGAGCCATCTGTCTCCTCATCCCCTGCGATAGTTTCTGCCATCGAGGATTTATCTTTCTGAGACTCCGACCCTCCTTACCCCCCACCCCCCTCAGTGCCCACATTATATCCTGTTGTTTTTAGTTTCCTTTCTGTTGCTTTCTTCCTCAGAAGCAAGTTGGAGAGGGAAGCGTTTTCCTTGGCTTGCACTTCTAGGTCACAGTTAATCACTTAGGGGTAAAGCAAGAACTTGAAACCAGAACCAAGGAGGGGATCCTGCTTGCTGGCTGGTTCCTACCCTAGCTCACTTGCACACTCATAGTTAGCAAACTATTTTGGAGACAGGGTCCTGACATGGCCCTCACTATCCTGGAGCTGTGTTGGCCAGGCTGGCCTTGATCTCACAGAAATCCGCCTGCCTCTGCCTCTCAAGTGCTGGGATTAAAGGTGTGCACCACCTCCCAGCTGACTCCCAAGTCATTAATTAACTTGAGCTAGATGTTGGTCCAGGTGTTGGTGGCGCACACCTTTTTTCCCCCAGCACCTGGGAGGCAGAGGCAGGGCATCTCTGAACTCAAGGCCAGCCTGGGCTACACAGAGAGACCCTGTCCCAAGGGCCAAAATAAAAGCTAAGTAGGATATTATTAAAGTTTAAGAGAAAAACATAGATAGCTCAGGGTAAGTGGGAGTTCCAGCACCCACCAGGAGATGGAGAGGAAGCCATGCCCTTTAATATTAGTCGTGGAATAGAAGTAGCTTAATTAAGAAAGGTAAAAGTTGGGCAGTGGTGGCGCACGCCTTTAATCCCAGCATTTGGGAGGCAGAGGCAGATGGATCTCTGAGTTAGAGGCCAGCCTGGTCTACAGGCTGAGTTCCCAAGTAGCCAGGGCAACACAGAGAAACCCTCTTGAAAAACAGAGGAGGAGGAGAGAGAGAAAAACAGGATTGGAGAGGCGGCTCTGCTGAGCACCTGGGATCATCCCCGGCAGCTACGTGGTAACTAGTAGCCCTCTGTAACTCACTTCAGGGATCCTCTTCTGGTTACTGCATGAGCTGCACGTGTTTATAGTCCCCTTGATAATGCCTGCAGATGGATCCTTTGTACCCGTGACTGCTGCCGATGCCCTGTTGTTAAGTTGCATGTCTTTGACTTCTCTGCTAGAGTGAATTCTTCTCCCCCCACTCCTGTTTTTCTTTCTTTCTTTCTTTCTTTCTTTCTTTCTTTCTTTCTTTCTTTCTTTCTTCCTTCCTTCCTTCCTTCCTTCCTTCCTTCCTTCCTGTTTACTTCCTTGTTTCAGTGGAACACACCCTTCATTAGCATTCTGAGCTCAGTCCTTAATAGATGATTTAGGTAGCTGAAGAGCTTGAAAATAGTTTTTCAGAATATTGAAAGGGGCCGGGCCTGGTGGCACACGCCTTTAATCCCAGCACTTGGGAGGCAGAGGCAGAGGGATTTCTGAGTTCGAGGCCAGCCTGGTCTACAAAGTGAGTTCCAGGACAGCCAGGGCTGTACAGAGAAACCCTGTCTCGAAAGAAAAAAAAAAAAAAAAAAAAAACAGAATATTGAAAGCATTGTGATATCTTCATCTTTGATTTCACTTTCTGGGAAATTTCTTGTTTTGTTTATTTGTTTTTTTGTTATTTTGACTAAGAAGTTTTGCTTTCTAAATTCTCCTTTTCAGACCAAGTTCCTAATGTATGTTTGCAGCTGCTAGAAGGACCAAAAGACAAAGCTCCCTTCTGTGCTTGTATGTTTGTCTGGTGCAGTGGTTCGAAGCCTCTGGGCCGTGACCCCTTTTGAAGGTCCAATGACAAACACAGATACTAACACACCAATCACAACAGTAGCAAAACTATTGTTAGGAAGTAGCAATGAAAGTAATTTTAAGGTTAGGGTCCCCACAGCTTTAGGAAAGTTGAGAAGCACTGGCCGTGAGTCTCTTTCTCTTTGCTCGCCCATCCATATTGGTTAGTGCAGGAGGATTGCTTTGAAGGAGTGCTGATCTGCGGATGTCTCTTTGCAGTTAGGAAGCAGTCAGGGAACAGGGTTTGGAACCAAGCACACAGGCCGAGCTTATCTGCTGATGGCCTTTACTGCCATTGTTTGGCATTCACAGGCCCTTTGGGAGGACATTCCAAGAACTAATACCTTTTCTCTGGAGTTAGTCATTTGCCTAGAGGCAGATGATTCCTTTAACAAGACTTGCCTGGGCCCCCAGGGTAGGTAGAAGGGGTCTGGGGATCCCATCTCAGGATGCAGATTTCCATGGAACCCCAGTTACTGGCCTGTGTGTTGTGGCCAAGGTTGCTGGGTTCTTTCTTTCATTCTTTTTTAAAAAGATTTATTTAGGGCTGGTGAGATGGCTCAGCGGGTTAGAGCACCCGACTGCTCTTCCGAAGGTGATGAGTTCAAATCCCAGCAACCACATGGTGGCTTACAACCACCCGTAACAAGATCTGACGCCCTCCTCTGGTGCGTCTGAAGTCAGCTACAGTGTACTGATGAAGAATAATAAGAAATGAATCCTTGGACTGGAGAGACCAACCAGAGCAAGTGAGGCTGTCCGGAGTGAGTGGAGCCAAATGAGCGGAGCTGAACGGGGACGGCCAGAGCAAGCGGGGATGGCCGGGGATGGCCGGAGCAAGTGGGGCTGAACGGGGACAGCCAGAACGAGCGGGGCCAAACGGAGCAAGCAGAGCCTATCGGAGCGAGCAGGGCCGGCTGGAACAAGCGGGGGCCGTGTGGGGGGTGGCCGGGAGCGAGTGGGGCTGGCCCGGAGCGAGCGGGGTTGACTGGAACAAGGGGGGTGGGAAGGTTTATTTATTTATTTATCTATCTCATGTATGTGGGTACACTGTCACTGTCTTCAGACACACAAGAAGAGGGCATCGGATCCCATTACAGATGGTTGTGAGCCACCATGTGGTTGTTGGGAATTTGGACCTGTGGAAGAGCAGTCAGTGCTCTTAACTGCTGAGCCATCTCTCCAGCTCCCGGCTTATTTCTTCTGGGCAGGAGGAGGGTCAGGAGCTGGAGGTTGGACAGCTGCTGTGCTCATTTAAACCATGCGGCTCACTTCAATCCTGGGCTCCTGGAGTTTGGGGGGGGGGGAGCCTTGGGATGAATTGGTTCTTACTAGAATCCTCCTGTAAGGTCAGTGTGGTTTGAACTCCTAGTCTCCTGGGCTGGCTGTTGCTTGCCAGACTGCTTTCCGTCTTCCTTGTACAGTTCACCCGCTGCCACTCCCTTCCCTGGGTTCTTGCTCTTGCTTTGCCTCTGCTCTTTTTTGTTTTGTTTTGTTTTCAGCCTCTCCATTGCTGTTGCAGTGTAGACAACATGGGACAAGAGTAGAGAGGAAGACAGGTGCTAAGTGTCATCTGAGTCTGAGCTGGCTCTTTTTATGGGGTAAACCCCAGCATGTGATCTTTGGGGGCCTGGCCTCCCTTGATGCTTGGTTGGGAACTTGGAACCCCTTCTGCCAGGCTTGATTGGCCTTGAGCACGTCAGTAGTCTCACCTCCCTCTGTAGTCACCTTAGTTGCTTGGCCAGCCTGAGCCATCCCTCCACCTTGTATTCCCACAGCTGCTGGGCTCTGACCACAGCGTTGGGTGCCTTCTGCTTTGCCCTGTTGTCAGAACCACCAGCTCACGGTCATTTCTTTTTCTTTTAAGATTTATTTATTTTATGTACCCCAGAAGAGGCCATCAGATCCTATGACGGATGGTTGTGAGCCACCATGTGGTTGCTGGGAATTGAACTCAGGACCTCTGGAAGAGCAATCAGTGCTCTTAACCGCTGAGCCATCTCTCCAGCACCCCACCCCCTATCACTTCTCAATGCTTTCTCCAGATGCACGCTCTGGGCCAGTCCAGCTTGTACTCACTCCATCCTGCCTTGAGTTCCACATTTGCTTATTTCACATTTCACTGAGCTAATGAGGAAATTCACTAAACCATCGAGGGCTGGAGGCAGTGAGGCCTCCCTGTAGAGCTGGATGATGCCTGTGGCAAACCTTCACGTTCAGGTGTGGGAGAAGCTGCGGCAGCTTAGAGCTGCGCGTCAGAGGCCCCGGGTTTCTCCCCACAGGACGGACAATGCTGTGAAGAATCACTGGAACTCCACCATCAAAAGGAAAGTAGACACAGGAGGTTTCCCAGCCGAGTCCAGAGACTGCAAGCCTGTCTACTTGCTCTTGGAGCTGGAGGACAAGGAACAGTACCAGAGTGTCCAGCCCATGGAAGGCCAGGTGAGTGCTAGGTGGCCTTGCGCGCCGGCTCCAGGCTCCGTGCGCGGGCTCTGGGCTGGCTTTGTGGGTTGGTTTGCTTTGTTTCCTGGTCATCTGACCCTATCTCCCCAAGAACTTCCCCAGAGCCACCCACCCATTTCTGCCCTAGGGTCTGAGTGAGTGTGGCCAACACGATTCTAGAGCTTTCCTTGTGACAGATCAGCCCTAGTTCTCCTTCAGGAGAGGAGAGCACCATGATGGGTCACTGAGAACAGGCTGGGGAGGGAGGGGTTCTCAGCCTCTGTTCTCTCAGCAACTGTCTTCTTGTCAACCTGCCCATGTGGAGGTCAGAGGACAGACAGTATGGTGACTCATTTTCTTTACTTTCTTTTTGGTGATGTGTGTGGCAGGGTGTCTTGAGACAGGCTCTTTCTTTCTATGTAGCTCTTTCTGTCCTGGAATGTGCTATGCAGGCCAGGCTGGCCTCAGACTGCCCCCCAGGTGCTGGGATTAAAGGCATGGCCCACCATGTTTGTTCTGCCTTCAACATGTAGGAATTGGCTCTCTCCTGCCATGAGTTTCCACTCTACCTGTTGAGCCATCTCTCCAGCCCGTGTTTCCAGTTAAAATTATTATATGTGTATGTGTGTGCCATGGGTACATAGGAGCCCACGCGGAATCAGATTAGAACATCAGATCCCCTGAAACTGAAGTTACCTCCATGAAGGTTCTGGGAACTGCACATGGGGAGTGGTCTCTCTCTATAGCTCCTTGTTGGCCATTTTTTAAAATGTCATTAATTTAAAAAATATATTTGAGATATAAGATATCTTGGCATTCAGCATATATTCTGAATTAGGATAATTCTATAAAAGCACATTGGTGCATTTCTAGCTGCTTAAACCAGCACCATAAGATTTCCACATTAGTATCTACCCAGAATCCTTTGTGCTTTTCTGTCAGATTTTAACTCCCTGATGTGTTTCCCATCTATCACATTTATAAACAATGAAACCTGTAGGTGTGTGTGCTAAATCGCCACTCCCCAAACAACTACATTTTCCCCTTGTGTCCTTATATGTGTGTGAGTATGAGCACGTGTGTAGAGGTCAAAGGGAAACTTTTGGCTGTCAGTTTTCTCCTACCTTGGATTCTGGAAATTGAATTGGGTAAGAAGCACTCACCTGCCCAGCCATCTTTGCTCATCCCATCCACCCATTCCCAGGTTTTTGGGAGATAGGGTCTTTTTTTTTTTTTTTTTTTTTTTTTTTTTTTTTTTTTTTTTTTTTTTTTTTTTTTTTTTTTTTTTTTTTTTTAAAGATTTATTTATTATCTGTAAGTACACTGTAGCTGTCTTCAGACACCTTTTCTTTTCACTTGCTCCCTCTAGCTAGCTGTCATCAGATACCCCAGAAGAGGGCATCAGATCTCACTACAGATGGTTGTGAGCCATCATGTGGTTGCTGGGATTTGAACTCACGACGCTCTTAATTGCTGAGCCATCTCCAGCCCGGAGACAGGGTCTTTTACCCAGGCCAAACTTCTGTGTAGTTGTGGATAGCCTTCAGCTCCAGAGTGCTGCACTCAAATACATATGCACTGCACATGCCCAGTTCATTTGGTGCTGGGGGTTGAATATAGGAGTATTAGGGCTGTCTAGAGGAACAGCTTATGGACTGAATATATATGTATATGTGTGTATGTGTATTTATACGTAATATACGCAAATCCACATTATACATATAAAATGGAGATTTATTATAATGTCTTAAAAGATGTGGTCCAGTTTGTTGAAGAATCCTGTAGTTGTCCAGTCCACAAGACTTGGATGGTCTTCATTAGACACTGGAATTCTGAAGCAGGTTCTAATGCCAGCGAGAGTAAGGGTGAGCTGGCAAAGAGAACAAGCTTCCTTCTGTCTTCCAGAGGCTGCCAGCAGGTGGGGCCCAGATTAAAGGAAGGTCTTCCCACCACAAAATATCTGGGTTAAAAGTGGTTTTCCCCATTTTAAAGACTTAATTAAGAAAAATTCCTCAGGAGTGCATCTAGCTCCTTGGGTTTCAGTTCATTCCAGGTGTAGTCAAGTTGACAGCTAAGCAGAGCCGTCTTGTAGGGCTGGATTCCTGCCAGCCCAGCAAGCACTCCACCAGCTGACATACAACTCCCAGACATCACATGTAAACTGATTTGGTTTTTATGTGTAAATCTAAACCAAGAGGTCAAGGAACTGTTTTTTTGTTTTTGTTTTTCCTTAAATGTAAGATTGGAAACAAAGATGACACTGGGAAGATTTCACAGTGAACAGTCCCCCTTGTCCCCTTGTGCTTTCTGTGAGCCGAGCTAGTCAGTCGGGGGTACGTGCCTTTGTGTCGTAGTTCGGGTTTTACTGCTGTGAACAGACACCATGACCAAGGCAACTCTTTTTTTTTTTTTTTTTTTTTTTTTTTTTTTTTTTTTTTTTTTTTTTTTTTTTTTTTTTTTTTTTTTTTTTTTTTTTTTTTTTTGGTTTTTGTGAGACAGGGTTTCTCTGTATATAGCCCTGGCTGTCCTGGAACTCACTTTGTAGACCAGGCTGGCCTGGAACTCAGAAATCCACCTGCCTCTGCCTCCCGAGTGCTGGGATTAAAGGCGTGTGCCACCACTCCCGTCTCAAGGCAACTCTTATAAAGGACCGCATTTATAAGGCTTACAGGTTTAGAGGTTCAATCCATTATCAAGGCAGGAACATGGCAGTGTCCAGGCAGGCACCTTTCAAGAGGAGCTTAGAGTTTCATCTGAAGGCTGTGTTAGCAGAATACTAACTTCCAAGCAGCTAGGATGAGGGTCTTAAAGCACACACCCACAATGACACACCTGCTCCAACAAGACCACACTTCTAAATGTGCCACTCTCTGGGCGGAGCACATGCAGACCATCACAGTTTGTTTTGTACCCTTCAACTTGTTCTTTAGTTTCAAAGTAATTTATACACATTATATTGAAACATATCCCTCTTATTCTTGCTTATTGTTCACCTGCTAGAGATGGCTTTGGCCCCCTGCTGACAATGCAGCTCTGTGGGGGTAAGCCATAGGTGTGGAAAGAGGGAGGGACAGAGTAAAGGGATGTATGTCTCCTAGTCCTAATTCCCCAGAGGTCTCCTCACTTCTGGCAGTGTCCTCAATTTCTGTCACAGCTTTGGGATAAAGTATGTGTTTTCAGACTCCATAGTAAGCACGCTGAAGAGTTTCAGGGAGTGCATGGAGTCTCCATCCCATTCTTTTTTTTTTTTTTAATATTTATTATTATACATAAGTTCACTATAGCTGACTTCAGACACACCAGAAGAGGGTGGTCAGATCTCATTACAGATGGTTGTGAGCCACCATGTGGTTGCTGGGATTTGAACTCAGGACCTTCGGAAGAGCAGTCAGTGCTCTTACCCGCTGAGCCACCTCACCAGCCCTCCATCCCATTTCTCACCCTTACTCCCTCCCACAGGCCTGCAACCCCAGGGCTCAGCTCAGTTAACCATTTGCCCGATCTACACCTACTTACTGCACTACTTCTCTGTGTCCTGTATACTTTATCTCGGCCTGGTGCTGGGGCCCGTGGCCCATGCCCTTAGTCTCATCATCCCAGAGGCAGAAGCTGCAAGCACCTTTACTTGCTGAGCAAGTTTTAGCCCACAATGCTGTGGAGTTCACCATGCAACTTCTGGGGCAGCAGACAAGTGCTGCTGTGGCCAGCATTGATTCCAGGGTCTCTGTATCTTCTATAGTCTGTGTTCCATTTTGTTAATGGCAGTGTCATTTATGCATAAGTCTCATTGACCTCTCATGATACTAATATGTTTTGAAGTGCTCAGTACAGTTGGAATGTCTCTCAATTTCTGTCCCTGTGAGTTCCTTTGATGCTTGATTTGGGTTATGTGTTTTTAGCTACAAGCTGCAGCACAGTCAATATTTCAACAAAAATCTACAGTGTGCCCTTGTATCCAACAGGGAAGTCTCATGAGCAGTTGGCCGCTGGCACCCGCTATTGTGAAGGAGGAGAACATCGAGGAGGAGATTGCCATAGCTGCTACTTCTGCTAAGGAGCTTGGACATGAGCCTGTCCCTACTGATCTGGGAGAAGTCCACACCCCAGAGCCCCCAGAATCCCTCAAGCAAGAATACCAGGAGTTCTCCTCCCCGGAAACGAGCCTGCCCTACAAATGGGTGGTAGAGGCAGCAAACCTCCTCATCCCGGCTGTGGGGTCCAGCCTCTCTGAAGCTCTGGACTTGATTGAGTCGGTATGTTGATCCCAGCAGGTACACAGCACGTAATACTTCTCTTGTGAACTGCCCCTCCCCCTCTTAGCATTTATTAATGATAGGGGCTGCCCAGCTCTCAGCAGGCTGGGGACACCAGCTAGGTCATTGCAATATTTACCCTCCAGTATGAAGTGGGTGAGAAGGCTTCTTGGAGATGGGCTGAATTGGTATTACATAGTTAGACCTTACTGGAGAGGCGCCTTGAAGGGCCAGGAGTCATGCATGGTTGCTCTGGAGCAACAAGAGGGTTTGGCTGCTCAGCCAAGGCCGTGCTCCCTGTACGTGGGCCGTGCTCCCTGTGCGGCTTTTCCCGAAGACACAAACGCACACCTGTTTACCCCAGACCTGTACTGAGGACAGATGAAGGAAGCAATTGCAGACAGGTCTAACATGGCAGACTAGTGAAATTCTTGGAGATTCCAGCAGGATTGTGGGTGACAGGAAGATTCCTGCATGACCAGAAGAATGAGTGACAGACTCCTAAAGGCAGTCTCCCTGGAGCTTACAGCCCAACATGCATGAAACCTGGGGGCAGAATCTCTTTTTCACCAGCAGTTATTTATTGCTTTATAACCCTGGGGAGGGAGGGGCCTTATGGCTCGTGTAACTTCTCTAGGAGGGAATGTGTCATTTCTGAGAAAATAGCTAAACAGTGACTGCATGAGAGCCTGTGGGTAGAGCCACTCCTTTTGGTGTGACCTCCAGGTGTCTATGTCTGACTCTTCCAAGGGGAAGATCAGGGAAAGATGCACAAAACCTGCCCTCTGTCCTCCCCAGCCTCCTCCCAGGCATTGCTGCTGCAGGACATGCTCCCTACCGCCAAGATGCCTTCTGACTCCAAGACCTCTGATCTCTGAGGTCAGCCCAGCTGCCAGCTATTTTCCACTCAGTAGGAATAAACTGCCCCTGGCTCTGGCAAGTCCCCACAACCACAACTTGCAACCGGGCTCTGGATCTACTCAGGGCCACATTTCCAGGATCAAAGTGGAAGCTTCTGTTTCTAGAAAGCTTTGGGTAAAGATAGAGGACGTGTGTTTCCCGTTTGTTCTTAGGGACTTAGCGTGGGTTCCTTGATGTGAAAGCTAGTGAGACGGCTCAGCGGATAGAGAGAGGTGCCTGTCACCAAGCCTGGCCATCTAAATCCAATCCTCAGGGCCCATGAGCTAGGAGAGACCTAACTCCTTACACTAGCACATAAACGTATGTAAGAAACCATAAACCAGCAAAGGCATATTTTCCCAGCCGGTTGCTATGGGGACTGTAAAGCTGTGGATGGGATGGGCAAGCATCCCATTCAAGTTTCAGTATGTGTAGAACACTGAGGAAATGAATGTACACAGTAGTTAACAGTAGTGACTAAGTGGATAAGGGACCAAATTTGACACTGGTCACTTAAGTTCTACTGTATTAGGAGGACCCTTTAACCTCCCTCTCTGGCAGGACCCTGACGCTTGGTACGACCTGAGTAAATTTGACCTTCCTGAAGAACCCTCTGCAGAGGGCAGTGTCGTCAGCAGCCCAGTGCAGCCCCAGACATGGCAGCATCAGCAAGAGGAGGCACTGCAGTCACCCCAGCAGGCCGCCACGCCGGGGCCCAGTGTGACTGAGTACCGCCTTGATGGCCACACTATTTCAGACCTGAGCCGGAGCAGCCGGGGAGAGCTGATCCCCATTTCCCCTAGCACTGAGTTTGGGGGCTCAGGCATTGGCACACCTCCCTCAGTGCTCAAGCGACAGAAGAAACGGCGTGTGGCCCTGTCGCCTGTCACAGAGAACAGTGCCAGCCTGTCCTTCCTGGACTCTTGTAACAGCCTCACCCCGAAGAGCACGCCTGTCAAAACTCTCCCCTTCTCTCCTTCCCAGGTGTGTGGGCACCTCTGCCTACCTCAGGTTCCATATATAAATATCTCGTGCCCAGCGAGGGCCTGGCACAGGTACACACTGGATAATCAGTATTCACCGATTATCTCCCTGTGCCCGGTGCCAGCAGTGAGCAAACCCAGAGCTGGCCCTGCCCTCTTGGAGCTAACACTCTGGGCTACGGATCCAGATGAGTGGTCACATGGAGAAGGAAGAGGCTGTGGGGCTGGGAACGGGGCTGGCTAAGGTCAGTAGTCACTCTGAAGTGAAGGACAGACTTATTCTGGCTTCAGGTCCAAGGTATAGACCACCAAGGTGAGGAACTCACAATGACAGGAGCTGAAAGCAGCTGGTCACACTACAGTTGGCCAAGAGGCAGACCGGTGTCCCTCCCATTCAGCTTCCTTTTCCCTTGTTACTCAGTCCAAGACCCCAGCCTGTGAGCAGGCACTGCCCATTTTAGGGTGGGTTATCCCATCTCATTTAACTGGCCCTAGAAAATTCCTTGCAGATTGGCAGAGGTTTGTTTCCATGGAAACTATGTAAACACCATCAAGTTGGTAACTAGAGATCCAGGAGGACTTTTTAGGGGTAGGGTAGTGGCTTACCTTGAGAAAGCTGAAAGGCCTCCCTGGATGCTAACAGAAAGAAGGGCTGAGTCATGTTTCTTGAAAGAAGTCTTTGTTGGTGCCCTACAGGTCGGGACAAGACCTCTACCTTACAGGCATAGGGAGGGGTGTCTACAGAGCTGTCTCTTCTTCCCTCAAAGGTCTCAGGAATGCTTACAAAGGTCACCTTGTCACATGTCCTCTCTCTTTCCTGGCAGTTTCTGAACTTCTGGAACAAACAGGATACCCTGGAGCTGGAGAGCCCCTCACTGACGTCCACTCCAGTGTGTAGCCAAAAGGTGGTTGTCACCACGCCCCTGCACAGGGATAAGACACCCCTGCACCAGAAGTATCCAACGTGAGTGCCACAAGGCCACCTGCCCACCCTGGATGATGGGGAGGTGCTCTGGTCCTGGGGGGCGGCTGCCACGTCCCTGTCTTTGTCTAAAGAGCCCGGTTCTTAAACACCCTTGTCCTTTGCTTCTAATTTTTAACTTGGTAGTCCTGGATCTCAGAAACTTAAAACTGCCCGGGCAGTGGTGGCGCGTGCCTTTAATCCCAGCACTTGGGAGGCAGAGGCAGGCAGATTTCTGAGTTCCGAGGCCAGCCTGGTCTCTACAGAGTGAATTCCAGGATGGCTAGGGCTATACAGAGAAATCCTGTCTTCAAAAACCAAAAAAAAAAGAAAAAAAGGAACTTCAAACTGCCACAGAAGTCCTAATTCTTTCCCTCTGTGGATAAGCATCAAGTGTGGTGGATGAGACTTGTTTGAACCATAAGATGCTCCTGATCCTGGGTTTGGTCTGACTGGAGCCTGGAGCACAGCTGTGTGTCTGTCTTCAGCCTGCTGTGAGGAGGGCTCTCCAGGTGTGCCTCCTTCCTCTGGTGGCATATGGAGTCCCGGGTCCATGAGGGTGCTTTCGTTGCTCCTGTTTATTGATTTGCCATGAAGCACTGCGGTCTGTCCAAGCACTATTTCAGGGATTGTGCACAGCATGTCGAGATGACTTCAGAAATAATTTACTAGTCCATTGCTTAGCAATCACTCCGTGTGAAGTGATAGGTCTTGTGAGAGGCAGCTCTTACATTCAAATGAGAATCCTGTAATAGGGATGCTGGTATTCTGCCTGTGGCTGGAGGCCTGTGTTGTCGACCATACTGCCGGAGTTTTCTATGTCTGTATTTTACATTTTGTCCTGTGGGTGCAGCAGAGTTATTTAGAAGTGAATCCCTTGAAAGGATCTATTAAGGAAGGGACAGAACAGGGTAGGCTTGATGGTGCATGCTTTTAATCTCGGTGCTCCGGAGGAAGAAACAATTGGACCTCTGAGTTCAAAGCCAGCCCCGTCTTTATAGCAAGTTCCAGGCCTACCAAAGCTGTATAGTAAGCCCCCATCTCAAGAAGGGATAGCGCTCACCTAGTACAGCCGATGAGAATGTGTGACTTTCCCGGGCTAGTGTGAGTCACATGCTGTCTCCTCCAGTTTCTCTGAGTAGTGGGCCTAAGCGGTTTCGTCACCTGACTGCACAGTAGTGCGGTGCTGTGCTGATGACATCACATGACAGCCAGTCCTTCCTCTCAGGCACTGCCGCATCGCAAGCTGCCCAGGGTTGGATGGACCCTTTGTCCCTCTGCAGCCCGGGCACATGTCTGCTAGGCTCCACCCGGGTGCCTCTCCCTGTTTTGTGGCTAGGAGATAGATAACTGGAATAGTCAGTGGATTCATCTCATTTTCCTCCGGGATCACTTGCCCCAGTTCCTTGGTATCCCCCTACTGTTCATCTGTTTGCTGCTGCTGCTGAGAGGGTATATCTGGTTCTTGGTGCACTTTTCCCAGAGGTGGAAGACTTTTCACATTATCTTTAAATGCAGAACAGAAGCAAGGGAGGAACCGCCCAAGCTTGGAGGTAGAAAGAAGCGTGCCTTTGTGCGCAGCTGTGGCCTCTTAAGTTGGGAAGGGACAGAGTGAAAACACAGGGGGACATGCAGATATGTTCTGCCCCCACCATGATGACTTGAGGATTTGTGGAGATCATGACTCCACAACATGTTCTGTAGAGGGGGCACACAGGGTGCGGCCTTCCCAGGCCTGCCTGTCTCTGGGAAGTTCCAAGTCTGTACTTGGATGGGGCAGCACTCTCCATTATTGTCCTGGTCTCCTCCCTGTTCTTCCTGTCCTGTCTTTATTTGAGGCTAGCCCTTCCCTGGGCCCCTGACCTAGACTTGTGCAGGAAGGCAGGCAGGAAGGCACCGCTGCACCAATGTGGTAGGAAAGAGTGTCTGTCTGGGAGCAGGGCTTGTTACCTGGAAAGTGCGTCTACTCTGCCCTTTGCTGAGCCGCCGCCTCTGCCCTGTGACAGGTTTGTAACCCCAGATCAGAAGTACTCCATGGACAACACTCCCCACACGCCAACCCCATTCAAGAATGCCCTGGAGAAGTACGGACCGCTGAAGCCCCTGGTACGTGGCATGGTTGCTGGCTCTGGGGTGGACTCATAACATGGGCTGATGAGCCCTTTTCTCTCTGGGGTCTGTATGTTCTAGCAAGGTACAGTTTCTGCTGGTCACCTCATTTGCATTCTCAGAGTCCCTTCAGTGCACCAGGCAGACACTGGCCGGTAGTTGAGGTGGCAGTGTCTTGGACGGGGAATGTGGACATTAAAACACACACGAAAGAATTTGCTGTAAAGGACAGTTACATGTGGCGAGCTCTAGTTGATGCTGCCCTTTTCTGTTGGGAGTAGAGGTGCTCTCTGCTGAGCTAGAAGGCTGGAGATCACCCGTCATGCTTGTTCTTGGTAGATGTAGTCCATGCTCAAGGGCTTCTGTGACACCTGAAGTGTTACCACCTCTTACTACCAGGAGCTCCTGAGCCTGAGCAATGGGAATGGACACCCTGTGTCTCAGTTAGTGAGGAACACGGACAGAAAGATCATGGACTTTATCAGTGTCTGCAGGTGCTTTAGTTTTTGATAGAACTTTTCTCTACGAAGCCCAGGCTTTTGTTGCTTTGGTTAAAAAAAAAAAGTAACAAAAAACAACCAAAGAACGATAGGGTTTATTACAGCTTACAGAAAGTCCATCACCGAGGGACCCCAGGGCAGGAATCTGGAGGCAGGAACTGATACAGAGGCCGTGGAGGAGTGCTCTATACTTGCTTGCACTATATGGCTTGCTCAATTGCTTTCTTTTTTTTTTTTTTTTTAAAGATTTATTTTATTTATATTTATATGTAAAGTACACTGTAGCTGTCTTCAGACACTCCAGAAGAGGGCGCCAGATCTCGTTACAGATGGTTGTGAGCCACCATGTGGATGCTGGGATTTGAACTTATCACTTTCGGAAGAGCAGTCGGGTGCTCTTACCCGCCGAGCCATCTCACCAGCCCCTCAATTGCTTTCTTATATACTCCTGGACCACCTGCCACTGGGCCCTCCTATATCAGTCTCTAATGAAGAAAGCACCCCCACAGATTTGCCTACAGCCCAGTCTCATTGGAAGATGGCTCTAGTTTGTATCTAGTTAACGGGAAGCTAACCAGCACACCCGGAGTGTTCCCTGACTTGCCCAGGGCATCACGGGTGCTGAGGTCATAGAAGGTGCCGTCCAAAATTCCTGGATTCAAGGGATGCTTCTGCCTCCACACTTTGTGCACATAACTGCTGCACAGGACCATGGGGTGCAAAGCTGCTCTGTGGATACATGGACCTTCAGGGTTAAGGGCTTCATCCATTTGTCCAAGGCAGGGCAGTTAACGGTTATGAGCAATGCTCATGAGGTCATATCCTCTCGTGGCCTCCTGCACTCATTCTAGCCTCTGTCCACAGCCGCAGACTCCGCACCTGGAGGAGGACTTGAAGGAGGTGCTCCGTTCCGAGGCCGGCATGGAGCTCATCATTGAGGATGACTTGAGGCCTGAGAAGCAGAAGAGAAAGCCTGGGGTAAGTGGCTGTGGGCCTGAGCCCCTCACCTCCACCCAAGCAGTCTGCATGGAAAGTCGGACCTGAGGGCAGGAGGACCCATGAGGTGCCTTACGTGTGACTGCTTGCTCCAGAGAGGGCCCTGGCTTCTCACCTGGGTCCTGCTTGTACTTTGAATGATGCATGCAGCCCTTCATCCAGCATTGTGACTGAGCATCCTGAAGTGAGCCTGGCTGTGTGTGGGGCTGCAGTAGTGGTCGGGTGAGACTTTCTCATGCTCAGAGGATGGAGAAAGGTATACAGCACATGCTTCATGGCTGTCTGAATCCCAGTGGAGGAGAGGCATTAGACAGGACAGATCCCAGGGGTTTCTTTCAGGAGGTAGGGTGGGTGCCTCGGCCATAAAAGTAGCACAGGGTGTCATTGAGTGAGGCGTGACTGACAGGCTGCCCTGGAGGCCCCAGGCTGGGATGAGCTTTGTATTGTACCATCTCTAGCACTTCTAGCCACAGGAGGTGCTCAGACTCTGTCCGTGTTTATTCTAGACTGCTCTAAGGAGAGATGATGGTTAAAGCTAGGCAGTGAGTCTGGGGAGAACCCAGCGTCCTCCTAGGTCAGAGTCTGATGTAGCTGAGGGCTCTTGGTCTTTCGGTCTATCTATCTTTCTCATCTATCCCTGGAGCAAGAGCTGCTATGTAGGCCTTGAAGGTGCCACTCACAAAGTCCTGATCCTGACTTTAGTCACTGAGGTGCTGGCCCTGGGGCCCTGACTGCTGATCCTGGTGTCATTTGTCTTCCAAACCCTCAGCTGCGGCGAAGCCCTATCAAGAAGGTCCGCAAGTCTCTGGCTCTTGACATTATGGATGAAGATGGGAAGCTGATGCCATCGACCATGCCCAAACCCCTGTCCTTGGTAAGGGGCTGACAGTGGCTGCCGGCCTCACAGGTCTTCAGGAACCTTCTGCCTTTGGAGCTGTCTAGTCATGGAGGGGACACCTGAGGTGGAGTGTCCACCAGCTGGGCTCGGTGTTGGGAAGATTGGCGGGAGGTGCCGGTCCTGGGCACCTGGCTTGAGCTTCACTAAGCAGTCCTGATGTCTTTCCCAGGTTTTATTTGGCAGGAGTTACATGCCAGATTGCTATGGGCTCCCCCTTCTCACTGAGAGTCAACCACGTGTACCCCCAAGCACATCCTGTGGTTGAGGCATAACCCCAAGTGGCTACTATCTGTCTGGTCTGTAGGTCAGCCTTGCTCTTCTGGGCAGTGGTGGCGCTTGCCTTTTTAAACCCAGCACTTGGGAGGAAGAGGCAGGCGGATTTCTGAGTTCGAGGCCAGCCTGGTCTACAGAATGAATTAGTTCCAGGACAGCCAGGGCTACACAGAGACCAAAACCAGCAAGATGCTGTGAGGCTGATGGGATGTGGCCGGATTGACTAAACTGGTGACATGGCTGTTCTGTGGTAGGGTTAAGGGGGCGGTTTTTAGTACTTCATGAGGAAAACAGCCCTGAGAGGCATCTGGAGTCCGGAGCAGAGAGAGAAAGCAGACTGAACATGAACAGCAGGCTAGACGTGGCCAGGAGAGTGTGAGTGTGGGGAGAATGGCAGGTGAAGAGAAGAGAAACCATGGTGAGCATAGCAGGGTTCTAAGGATGAGGAGCAGCGGGGGTGGGGGTGGGGAGCTGGAGGAGTTTAGGGGAGGGGAGATAGGACGGGGATGCTTTGAACACCCGTGTGACAGGTACTTGAGATACTGAGGGAGCCTGGAGGCCATTCTAGACTGATAGATACAGATATGGTGCCTATTTATCCCTTTTGCCAGAGGGACAGAAAATGACTCCTTGTGGTAGAGGGGAACCGGCTTCACAAGTTCCCTAGGAGTGTGGGCTCTTATCAAACTGCCAGAAACCCTTCTGTAGGCCAGGCTGAGCTCTCTTGGATTTGGGGGATTGGAGTTTCCTCCAGCCCTGGCCCTAGTACAGGGAGTAGTGGGGTGGGGGAAGCATGAATGAAGGATATGAATTGCTAAACATATCTTACAAGTAGGGTTGTGTTTCGTGTCCCTCTAGAAAAGCGTTTGATCAGGAAAGCCTGCCAGGTTGGGGACTTGCTCCCTTCAGTCAGACCTTTGGCTACCTCTACTTAAAGTCCTTTTTTTTTTTTTTTTTAAGTTGTACTGGGTGTTGAGCCCAGGGCCTCACCCACCCACTATGGGCGTGAGCTCTGCTGTGGAGATGGTTGTGGGAAGGTAGTTAGACTGTGCCTCCAGGCCCAGCTAGGACCTTAGGAAGGCAGCACCGAGTAGAGCCAGGAGCAGAGAGAGAAAGCATACTGAACATGGGTATTTCTAGACCAGGAAGCTGGATCCTCATATGATAGGAGCTGGCATTGCTGGGTTCTGAGGTGAGCAGTTCAGATAATCCTTTAAGCAAAAAGATTAAGGGAGCTCATCTATACTTCCGTATCGGAAAGGGAGCTGGGACTTGGAGAGGTACATCCTGCTCTGAATCGGATTGCAGCAGCCAGGGTGGTGCCAGGCTGTGTTGGTTTTGTTTGTTTGTTTTCCCCTCCTGGCTGTGGCAAAGTGGTGACTTAACTCCTTTTGATTTCAGCCAACCAGTGTCACACCCAGCTCCTGTGGCTTCACCTCACCAGGTAGCAAAGAGGATAACAGCCTGCTCAACCAGGGTTTCCTACAGGCCAAACCCGAGAAGGCGGTGGCCGCCCAGAAGACTCGGAGCCACATTCCAACCCCTGCCCCTGTGAGTGCAGTAAACAGGTCCCTCTGCCCGCCCTTTCACCCCCAGGGCCTGACTTGTGAGTTCCTCTGGCTGCTTGCCTGATTGACTTAACTTTTACAGTCTTAGCCCAAATGCTACTTCCTACAGGAAGCCATTCCTGACCTCACTGGAGAGATGCTCCCAGCCTCATTTCCTTCCTGAGGTCTGGACTTAACTGTCACTAGGACATTGTCTGTTCTAACAGAGCTGGCCTGCGCCTTGCCTCCCAATGCCTTCATATGCTTGACCTGCTCCTTAGGCTCTGCCCCAACTTTCCTGTCCCAGCCTCAAGCCTTACTGTTAAAGCCCAAGGATGGGGCCTGGTTTCCCTGGGTCCACCAGGAAAATGGAGCACAGGCTGGCTTCCAGCTTCCGTCAAGAGGGAGGGGTCCTAGAAGCATCCCTGCTCTTTAGTCAGGACTACTAGGGTTTTTTACAGAGCTAACGCTCTTGCCTTCTCTCAGATGACCCATGCCTGGAAGACGGTGGCCTGTGGGGGCACCAAAGACCAGCTCTTCATGCAGGAGAAAGCCCGGCAGCTCCTGGGTCGCCTGAAGTCCAGCCACACATCTCGGACCCTCATTCTGTCCTGAGGGGCTTGAATGGCAAGAGCCGGCTCTCATGTTTACAGGGGTAGGGTTTGGGGTAAGGTGTGTGTTTTGAAGTCACGTTAAGTGACCAGCTTCAGGACGTCTCCTGCCAGCCTCTTAAACTACTTAGGTGGCAGAAGTCACATGGTAACTCTTCCCCGGGTCTAGTTTTGGGAAGTTCCTGGTGCTAATAGAACAAAGTCCCACTCCTGGGCCGGCCTGTCCTCCACCCAATGCCACAAGGAGCCCTATCATGGTCTCCCAGGCTCTCATCCAGTCTGGCCTCATCTCAGACTCCTACTTAGGATGGGGGTGTGGCTAGGGGTGCACCTTTCCTCATCTGTTGGTACACTGTCCCCCACAATAAAATGCCATTCTCCCTCTGCCGTCCCGAGTCTGCCCTCTGAGTCCTGAAGTGCCTCAATGGCCTTTTCCTGACATGTAGGCATGTAGACCTTTGCCACTGGGTATAGCTTTGCCCTGTGAGTATCTCTGCAAAGCTCCCAAGAACTGTGCGTGGGTAGATGAAGATGGGTTCTGAGACCCTGTTGGAATGCTGCATTCACCTTGGCCTTAATGCATCCGAGTCATAGCCCACTTGGCCTGGGCCATCTTCCAAGGAGCGGCTGCCTTAAGTTGAGCCAGCCCTTAGGAAAGACCATTAATAGAGGGTTGGCAAACATTTCAACGCGGGCCAATGTGCAGAAGGCTGCCCAGCCCCTGGATTCCATATCATGAGTTGGTGGCAGCAATTACCCCAACTGTTACCTCCCTAGTGGGCAGAGTGTGGCCCATAGCTGGTGATCAGCCTCAAGCTTGAAAAGGGAGAGGCTGAGCCTAGACTAGATCAGGAAGTGTTTTCAGTACCTTGCCTGGGTGTCCTTGGGTTGGGGGTTAGATGATCCTATGGGAGCCCTATACATACTTAATCCTGGTTGCAAGGGAGATGAGGCAAATCCTCCCCAACAGGGCAAGAGATAACAAACATCTGAAGACGTGACCAAGTTAGCACACCAGTGTCCAGACACTCCTGCTCTTATGCAAAGGATGCAGGAGATGGGCTCTGCTCTCCCAACTCTGCCTCATCCTACAGCCTCCTGTCTGAGCGTCTGCTCACTGGGCTGCATCTGCCTCACCCCGACTTACTTTCTCAGTCTGACTAAGGCGACTTAGAGTAGCTACACTGGTGTGTGGTCTGTTCTGGAGAAGGCGTGATGGAGGGATGAGGCTGCTGGTGCCCACCTGGCCTTCCTGCCATCTGGGATCTCTCCATGGTGCTACCGCCTGCATTAGGGTGGCTCTTATAAACCTGGAATTTCCTCGAAGACACACCCAAATGTGTGTCTTCTCGTCAGCTAAGTTGACAATAAAGAGTAACAAATTATAGAGTCTGTGCCTCTCTCTGATTCTTCCTTTTTCTGCTTCCTTGGGGGAGAGGCCTGAACTGCCTTCTTTCCAAAGGTTCCCACCAAGACTCTGGAGTATCATGGCTGCCTGCTGTCGCCCATAAATATATGTTTAAGCTTTCAAGAGGAGCCCAGTCCTCCCCCCCGCCCCCGGAAGTCTGGCTGTGCTGATGAGCTGGCCTCGGAGAGATACCTCAGGCTGTCCACCCAGTACCATTTCCTATCTCTGGTTCGGTTCTCAGAAACTAACCAGAGACGGGGTGGGGGTGGGGGACCTGTTAGCACTTGTGCTGCAGGTGGCTTTGTAGCCACCATCAGTTGTATCCATCCTTAGTTGGTGTTTCCTAGGCTGATGTACTGAGCTGGGGACTGAGTAGGAACGGTCCGTCTGAAGGTTGGAGAGGGTTAGGCCAGCAAAGTCCAAATGATCCACCTATATCTATAACACAGCCCCGAGGTAAAGGTGGGGAAACTGAGGCTGGTGGGGGTAAAGCAGACACTCAGGCTTGGGAGTGTTCCCTAAGGGACCCAGCCTCACCTGAATTAGCTGTGACAGAGAAGGCAGTTTATACTCTAAACCACTAAGATGCAATAGTTGTGTAGCCGAATGCAATTCCCCAGTTGTTTTGGGACAGAACAGAGCAGACACTGAAGTAGGCCCAGACAACAGCTGATGGCTAGAACCTGGGTTTGTCAGTGAGACTTTGCCTAGAGGAGTGGCTTGGAAGGCTGAACCGTACCATTGTTAGCATTGAGGGAAAGGTTCCCTGGTTTGAATTTGCTCAACTACTTGGTCCTTTTTACAAGCACGAGCAGTTTTATTTATTTTTTTTTTTAAAGATTTATTTTGTTTATTATATGTAAGTACACTGTAGCTGTCTTCAGACGCTCCAGAAGAGGGAGCCAGATCTCGTTACGGATGGTTGTGAGCCACCATGTGGATGCTGGGATTTGAACTTATCACCTTCGGAAGAGCAGTCGGGTGCTCTTACCCACTGAGCCATCTCACCAGCCCCACGAGCAACTGATGGAAACCTTCCGAACCCAGCATTGGATGGTGACAGAGCTGGGACTTAGCCCAAATGAGGCTACGCAGAGGCCATTACATTCTTCAAGCTTCAGCTGGTCTTAAACTTTCTACTTGCAAATTACTGTGAGTGTGTAATGAATTCTCAAAACTTCACCGTCTTTCCCCCTCCCCTCCCCCTTCCTATGTCACTAGGAAGAATGGCTGGTGTAAGTCATTTACAAAACTCTAGACTTCATTTGGATTTCACTAGGTTTTTTAAGTTTTATCTTGTTTCTGTATTCCACCCAGGATGTCACATGGCATTTAGCATATGTATCTAAACTCTATTATTGGAAGACTTCAACTTTAAATAAAAGTAGGCCAAAGACACATGGCAAGTGATTGTGTGTTTAGTGTGTGCAAAGCCCTGTGGTTGGTCCTTAGCACCAGATATACACAAAAGAGTAAGATCCTAGGGGCTGGAGAGATGGCTCAGAGGTTAAGAGCACTGATTGCTCTTCCAGAGGTCCTGAGTTCAATTCCCAGCCATCACGTGGTGGCTCACAAGCATCAGTAATGGGGTCCGATGCCCTCTTCTGGTGTGTCTGAAGACGCTACAGTGTGCTCACATGTATAAAATAAGCAAATAAATTAAAAAAAAAAAAAGAAAAACAGTTTTAAAAACTTAGAGAAAACCAGCTGGTGGCAGCAGCTGTGAACACCTTTAATTCCACCACTAGGGAGGCAGAGACAGGTGGATCTTGGTGAGTTCAAGGCCAGCCTGGTCTACGGAGTGCCAAAACTCTTGTCTTGAAAAACAAAACAAAAATAACGTGGTGGCACACGCCTTTAATCCCAGCACTCGGGAAGCAGAGGCAGGCGGATTTCTGAGTTCGAAGCCAGCCTGGTCTCCAAAGTGAGTTCCCGGACAACCAGGGCTATACAGAGAAACCCTGTCTCGAAAAACCAAAAAAAAAAAACAAACAAAACAAAAACATTAAAATAACAACCAACAAACCAGGAAATACCTTTTCATGAATGCACAGGTGAGAGTGAGATGCTGCCCAGCCCCTTGGTTATTTCATTGCCTCCCTTAAGGGAAAACATCCCATTGTATCTTGTGTATGCCTCAAACGCGGCACAGTAAAATAGCTATAATGTAGTACTATAATGTAGACCATCTCCCCTCACCCCCCTGCTTTTTATCAAACTTGGGTTGGCAATTTACATCCCACTAGCCAAATCCAGCCTGCTGCTTGTTTGTATAGACAGTTTTATTCCAACACTGCCTTAGGTGTTATCTCTGGCTGTTTTAATGCTATAGAACCAAGTAGCTGGTTCTACCTACGTCAGGCTTTCCACATCTCTCTACCGGTTCCTGATGGTGTCTTCTCTCCTTTTTAAAGTTGCAACAGTTTCCTTAGGCCCTCCCTATCAGTACGTACAGTGCTGCTATAAATAACACCTGAGTAACTGTACTCAACCCCATTTTCTGCCTGTGGCTGTCTGTGCGGGATGCTGTTTAGATATCGAATGACTTGATCAAAGCCTGTGTGGTTAAGCATTTTCATGGCGACTGTTAAGTGTTCCCCGTGGAAGGTGGTTCAATTTACATTCTCAGCTCTGTTCTAAACCCCACCTCTACCGCAGGCTCTTTCTAAACCTTTAGAAACTAGCATAGCTCCGATGGTTACTTTGCAGGTTTTTATTCAGATGAGATGCGTGATCTAGCCACGCATTAGAGAGCCCTCCTCCTCCTGCTAGAAGTTTGCCTTCCTGGTCCTAGTCTGAGGATCTTCTGGGCATTGGTCTCCTCCCCGTGATTCTTGGGTGTCACTTTCGCAAACAAGCTTTTGGGGAACAAAACTCTTAAGGACGAACATTGGGTGACAGTTGGTGCTGTCAACATTCCAAATGTCAGGGTTGGAAAGCCAATGGACCTGTAGCGTGTCCTCGTTCTGTGGCTGTGGGAGGCTGACTTGCAGAGGGCCTAATGTGTCCTCTTCCTCCACGGAACTCCTGTTGATACAGGTAGCTTCATGTTCAGCCAGCTGTCTGATGGGAACCACGTGGCAGGCGTTGTATTTACAGCTGGCCATCTTTTTGGCTTTCTTGGGGTTCTTCTTCCTGCATGACGCCAGGTGGTACTGGAATCTGCTGAGCGGGATTCGGTGGTGAGGATTATAAGGACAAATTTCTATGGATTCTGGCTCCATCGGGGAGTTGTCTTGAAGCCAAGTGTCCTGCTGCCCAAAGTGTAAGTGGTACACCTCGCAAGGAAAAGCCTCTTCCTGTGAAGGATTGTGTTGTCTTCTGCCAGGCTTTGGCTCTTTGGTCTCTGGAGTGAAATTCTTACTCTTTCAAATTCTGTCAGCAATTGCTATGCAGAGAAAGCCAGAAAACAGCCACCAGAGACGTTAACTCAGGCAGATTCAAGAGCCCCAAACAGTAGCTTCCAAGGAGGTAAAGTTAGCAGGTTATAATGACGCTTTGACTGGAAGAGCTAAGATACCCTGTGTTGTCAAGGGACAGAATAGGTGGTCACAAGGGGTAGCTTATGACATCAGGGACAGACTGTCCAATGGGTGGGGAGAGTGGCTTGAGGAAAGCTACTATTCAAATGTGGTTATGACAGGTACCCAGCTCTTGGTAGCTTCTGACTTCATTAGCATAATCAAACCCCTTATTCATCAGCTTCTCTTGAGCGGTCTTTTAAAAACATTTTTTTTTAGCCAGGCGTGGTGGCCTACGCCTTTAATCCCAGCACTTGGGAGGCAGAGGCAGACAGATTTCTGAGTTCCAGGCCAGCCTGGTCTACAAAGTGAGTTCCAGGACAGATAGGGCTATACAGAGAAACCCTGTCTTGAAAAACCAAAAAAAAAACCAAAACATTTTTTTTTTTACATCATGTGTTTATTTGTAAGGAGTGACATTGGGGGTACACTTAGAAGTCAGAGAAAGACTTGTAAGAAGGATTTGGTGCTCCCTCCACGTGGGTTCTGGGGATCAAATCCAGGTTCTTAGCCTTGGCAGCAAGCACTTCTACCCCATGAGCCTTCCCTCCAGTCCTTCCTGACTCCCTTTCTTTCTTT